>JXOS01079436.1:0-11243 GCA_001015075.1 Cirrula hians
TCAACCCGCACATTTGCATATGCTAGTCATACTACCTATGCTCAAGTAAATTTAATAATTGCTTATGGCAATTAGGTTAGACTTAGAGACTGTTACGCATGTATTTTCAGCCGTCGTCCTGCTCAAACGGATTGTTGTTGAGAACTAGTAGGTAGCCGAAATGGTTGCATGTATTATGCCGCAAAATAGGCAAGAAAAGGGCAATTGTATATTATGCAAACAAGCACACATATGATCCGCGAAAAAAAGTAAAGTTTTGCCGAAAAAACAATAAAGGAACCAGAAACAAAGTAGGAGCACACACACACAAAAACCAGTGTAAGAATGAGTGTGAAGTGTAGGAGTCAAGGGACATCGATTTTGTGCAAGACACACATAGAGTCCACAAAATTAACGAAAACACAAAACAAAATCGCCGTTAAGACTCAAAAATTTCCCTTTGTAAAAACGCTCTATGCAATAAGTTTGAAGATGAAAAACGGAAATGTAATTATAATTGGAGAAGTTAACATAGATTTGTTACAAAATTACAATGTCTGCAGGCAAAACCTCAATACAATAAACTCAAACTGTATGGGAAACCGCAACCAACATAAAGCAACAAGAGGTGTTGTGCCAAAAAGTAGTACAACTTCATCCAAGCATATGAATTTTGAGTGTCTTTATTAAACATAATTATCACCCCGCAATAATGAAATTTCGTTCAACTTCAAAAATTTTTATGGACAAATTTGTTTAAAATCCTCTTTTCGGACTACATAGATAAGTTGGAGGTACCTCTGACTTTCATCCATTTTTGGAACCCACGTTGATAATATTTTCGTACACTCAATCATAAATTTTCGCTGGATTTTTGAATTTTCGTTCTGATTGTTCTGGGAAAATTTCCTTAAAACCTAGTTTTTTGGGCCACATAGGTCTAATGGAGACACTTCTGCTTTTCATCCAAGCATTACAATTTTTGCCACGCTCATTGATTTTATTTATCCATTGAATAACAAAATTTCCTTAAATTTAATTGAGGAATGTGCCTAATTTTGCTTTAAGCCCTATATTGAGAGAACATAAGTGTACTGGAGATTTTATCCAATCATGTTAATTTTTTGTTTTCTTTTAGATCCTTTGTTTACGACCTAATTACGAAAATTTATTGAAAAATATAAAATCTTACGACAAAAGTTGCCATGAGGTCCACATTTGAAGGAAATAGGTGTTCTGGATGTGTCCGAAAAATTGAGCATATTTTAACTAAATTCAATCTTCGATCTTATATTTTTTCAAAGAATACGTGTGCCAAGTTTCGTTAATCTATTTTTATAGTTTTTGTGTACGGATGGAGGGATAGATAATTCCTATGGTTATGCCGATTATTTCGTTATATATTTAAGTAGCTCTCCAATCACTCGTTCGGGATATTATAAAATACTCTCAAAAGTTATATATACTTTGTCAATTTCATTTTAAAGATGGTGCAGGTGATATACTAAAATTCAACGATTTATATGTTATATACTCTTTTTCAAAAATCCGAAACTTCAAAAATGTATCCATAGATCAACAACGAACAATTAGGTTAGCCTTATATGATTTTGAAGAATTTTTCATTATACAAATAGATATATTAGCGATGAAAGAAAATTAGATTTCAAAAAATTCTGGATGGTTGATATGTACCTTAAAAAAATATTTATTACAAATAAAAATGTTTGGAAGTGAATTAAGATTTTAGAAAACGGAGAATTATAAACGCTATATTTGGTAGCTTTAACGATGGAAAGAAAATTTAAAGAGAAGTGGATTATAAGATTCATTTACAAGAATCAAAGCTGGAATATGACATTTATAAGCCTGTAACACTATTTTTAAGAATTTAAAACTTATGCAAAAAGTCACTCTAACGAGGCTGTAAAGATTATTGATGACATAGGAAATAATATATGCAAGTTTCTTGATTTCCCAACACGAACACATATAAATAGATTGGTATGCGAATTCCAGGGTGTCGTCTTCTATATATCAATTATTTAACGAGTATACGTGGCACGTGTCCTTGTAACAAATTACTTGCAAAACCGGCAGTATGATGTAGAAATTCCCCAAGTGCTTAAGTGAAGGATAGCGAATATAATGTGAAGTTCAGCAGGTATCCAACTACGGTGCATGTTTTATGAAATACATTGAATTGCCATTCAATATGAATTACAAAATGTAAACCACTTTTAAGTAGATTATCATCTGAGAGATAACATAATAACATGGAGAAATTCAAGTGACTGCAGAGAACCTAAAGTTGTTTATGAAACTTAGAGTACATAGCAACAGACTAAGAAATGTGTCAGAGAGGTATATAAATAAATCTACCATGTGAATCAAGTAATACAACAATTAATCATAATACGCAGAACAAAGGAAAAAAACAAATTAAAAACAAGATCTATATCCAAAATTTTAGACTGATTTCGCTCATTTCGCGGAATAATATGACAATACCGTAAAAATGTCTAAGCAAAAAATTTCAGATACATGAGATGAAATACCTGTTTTTATGCGTTTTTCTGTGAAATCGGAAATAAAAGTACTATGGGACGTACTCGAAGTTATTGAATGATTTTGTTTAAATTGCACATTGTTATGGCATCGACCTTAAAAATGAGTCCATACTCAATTTTAGTACAAGGTGAATAAACACATGGCTTTTATCTTTATTATCGTGAAGTTGGGAGCAAATGTTCTATGGGAGGTAACCAAAATCATGGACCGATTTGACCCATTCGTGATCTCGATCGAATTTTTTACAAAATATCTTGAAAATCCGAATTTCGTTATTCTATCTCAAAAATTAATCTAGTTATCCTCCCTACAGACAGAGAGATATTGATATTAATCCTTATTTTTTGAAACAAGAAACATATATTCGGAAATGATTATTTCTCTGTAATCCATACTGCGCTCAAACCCAAAAAATCGTAGACTTATGAGTATAATAACAAATTTAACACGGTCTTCGTATATTATAATTTTGGAGTTTTTCCTGGTTCCAGGTCCAAAACAATTAAAAGCAAAAAGTTCAAGTTATATTGGCTTCATTTTTAATGATTTTGATTCCAATTTTTCCACCATCAGGGAGTGACTTTAACGATTATATTTAATTTGAAAAATTGCACAATTTCAATTAACACATAAATAACACGAAAAATACATATAAAAAAGTATGAAAATTTATTTCAAACACATGACATTTAAATACAGTATAGAGATAACAAAGGTTGTAAAACATTATTTAAAACTCAATTCATTTCATTGTAGAAAATATGGACAAATTTCTTCGCATACAAAACATCACACGAGGAGCATATCTAGTACGTGCACATGAAATATCGTCAAACTCAAAAAAAAAAAAAAAATTTTTTTTCCATAATAAACTTCTGCAAATTGGATTGAATAAACAGATATAACTATAAAAAATAACAGCTGCTACATGAAGAACAACGAATCAAAAAATGAATTGAAACAAAAGATTACGAAGAATTTATCGAGCAAATAACATTGATACCCAAAAACAAAAATAAACGAACTTAAAATCAAAACATTGAATCAATATGGTATAACTTATAATGAAGATTGGATCATTACTGAAACGTACGTCGTTGCCAATCGAAGAAGTTCACTGTACCCACAACAAATAAGAATTTATCGGTTATACACCACATAGCGGATATGAAACAATGTATTCAAACTTCAGAAAATGGCAAAGAAAAATATACCGTATGCACAAATCTTACAACAAATTTATTAAATTATATAAGGAACAGGAAGACTGAAGAATTTGAAAAATTTATACTGCAATTTATAACACAATGGAAAAAATAATCCAAAAGGTTAAAAAAAAAATTTAATTAACTAAATTGGAGAAAGGTAACAAAACACGGATCCTCAACACACCAGAACCCGAAGAAAAGATACAAAGAGAGAATTAAATATATATACAAATTTTCAAGAACATATCCAACAACAAAATTACAAGAAACAAATAATGAGATAGTAAATTATTGAGTTAAATCTATAGTACGTCGTCTATGGCACAAAGACTATACGAAACTTCCAAGATACACAATGAAAATACACCAATGAGACCAATATTTCCATCAACAAATGAAACATGGTACACAAGTGCAAAATATATAGGGGACATACTAAAAAAAACATCGTCTTCTCAGAAACCAATATTAAACACTTCTTACTTTTGAAACAACAACCTAAAAATTTCCAAATAGAAGAGAATGACTGATTAGTTTCATTTGATTAGCTAACATACGAACAAACACAGCATTAAAAATTATTATGACAATGGAAACAAATAGAGAACACACATGCATTCCATAAAATAAATGTTCCAAAATTTTAAAATTTTTTTAATGGACTACTGTTTATTCCATAATACTATAATTATTCAAACGTTTGGTATGCCAATCGGTAACCCATTGTCACCAACGATTGCAGATCGTATTGTCATAGACAATATAAAATGGGAAACTATAAAAAAACTTGAGACAAAGGAATACACACTATTTTTAACCAAGTTAAAAAAAAGGATGCTGATATAATATTTTATGCACTAAACAAACAATACAAGAAACCAATTTTAACCGTTGAGACGGAAAAATATAAAGAAATTTCATTTATGGAATACACAATACAAAACCTAAAGAACATATTTGACTGGTATACAAAAGCAATTTCTTCAAGTCGAATAAAAAAGTATAATTCTGCACAACCTAACAACACCAAAATAAACTCAGAAACCATAAAAAATAATAACACAACATGAAAAAATTCTAAGATAGATAAGAAATACATCAGTGTGGCATACATAAACATACATAAACAATCTAACCGACAACAACTCTCTGAGAAAAACGTTCCCAGAGAATAAAAATATACCAGTCGCTCATAAATCTAAAGCAACCTCAAAAAGTGTATTCATAGGCTACAAAGACAAAATCAACAAGGAGAACCATGCAATGTAAGATATGAACTACCATTTGAAATGAGTTAGCCAAATGTGACAAAATTTATATTGGTACAACAAAATCACTTAGCATTACGGTAACAGGACACGAATCATAATAATAATAGGATAAAAAATGTTAGACCACGGACATACCCATATATTATATGTTAAAAATAAACAAAACAGACGATTGACATTAGAAAGCCGTAAAATAGGCGAGAAAACTACAGAAATAATGAACGACTATGACGTTATAGAAAGAGCAAGCGTCAATTACAATTTTCTTTTGCACAGAAAGTGGAATTCAAATTCTAAATCAAATAAGTTTTAATGTTGAACGTAACGTTTGTAATGTTGACTGTAATTTTTGTGTTAATTAAACTTAATGTTAATAATTACTAACTTTTGCCATAAAAATAATGCAATATACATGATTATTAAATAATAAAATATTTATTTGAAATATAAGTTAAATGTAAAACAAAATAATGAATACATAAACTGAGGTTGTATGTGATTTATAGGAAATAATAAATTATATAGTTGAAAAAAAAGGGAAAATCCAACGAGACATCGGAGAAAAAATGGAATAATAATAAATAATTGTCATTCCATAAAACTGACCAGTATAGCCGAGACAATCAAATCAGCAATATTACTTCTCTTTCTTACTCTAGTTTTGAAATGCTACTTTTAAAAAGGCATGTGTCCCTTGCATGCATTAACATACTTAATACTCCAAAAAATAAGAAGAAGAAAAAGAAAGAATATTTAGAAAACTTAAAAACATAATGTATCATAATTTAACTACTATTTAAATTCCTACTTCAAATGTCAATTTACGTTCTTTCGTCTGTTTTTCATATTGGAAATTATGCTCTTATAAATGTGGGAACAGTTTTCAGTCTCTGTTTTGTAGTTCATTCGTTTGTCTGCACTTTTGTTTATGGTGTAGAGCATTTCTGTAGTTAATCTTTTACTATAGTGTATTTCTTCAGCTAGTACTCTTGCATTCATGAGGTCAGCTGAATGTTAATTTTGTTGACAATGGTTGGCTAAATTCGTTTTCGTATCTTTGTAATTCTTGTTGTATTTTTGGTAAATTTTGTGTGATGTTAATCTTATTTTTAATTTCTTTTTTGTTTTATCTATATATACTTGGCCACATATGCTTGTCCTGTCTTCATTGCCCCTGATGTCATCAATAAAATTGATATTGTCCTGTGCGTTTGTTCTATCTTCTAATTTTGTGAATAAATTGATTAACTTATTTTCGGTTTTGAAAGCTAAATTATGGTTTGTCTCTCCCTGAAGATGACCTCCGACGGTGGTCTAAACATTGCAGTACAAAACATACAAAAAAAAAATCAATATAACTTTAACTTCTGTGATACATATTGCCAATAAAGTTGGCAGAGTGTATGTTAGATATTTGACGGTACGTTTCTAACACCCAGAACGCGTGATCGGAGACCTAACAAAATATATACCGATATGGTCAGCATCACCACTGGAAAAGAATTAGCCATGTCTGTCCATTTTTCCGTCCGTAAGCAAACACTAGAGAAAAGGAATTGAGCTAGACTTACGAAATTCGGCACATACATTCTAGGAAAAAATGTTAGATCGAAGTTGGAATTTGGTTGAGATCTGAGCAATATATCGGGTAAATCCCTGAGCCGTAAGAGTTGGTATTTTGCAAGGCAATCTCGTTATTTGGTGGATACAGTACACCTATATGCGCCGTATAGAGGCTTCAGATTTAACCACAATTATCATTTAAAATTTATAAAATTTCTTAATTTTGTGAGTGTAGCAAAAATTAGCAATATTGAATGAAATGCAGTACACCTTTATGGTCACAATAGAGGTTTTTACTGCAGAATTGCCACAGTTATCATTTAACTTTTATAAAATCAGAATTGAGTGCACAAAAATATAGTTAGTGAGTGTATCAAAAATGAGCAAGTTTGGTTGAAATTCAGAGGTACCTCCAGTACATTTATGTGGTCGCGAAATATGGTTTTAAGAAAATTTAGTTAAAAAGTCTCAAGTATTTAGATATCATAATGCTGCTTAATGTGTGTACCAAAAATGAGCAAGATTGGATGTACTTCCAGTACAAGCGCATGGTCTGAAAGGAGGGTTTAAGTTAAATTTGGCCAGAAAAGTTAATTAAGTTCAAGGAAATTTTATTATAGAGTTATCATAATTATGATCGATGAGTGTACACTGAAAAGAGGGCTCGGAGCGAATTTCAACAGAACTATCAATATTTTCTGAGAGACGTGTAGCTCTACTAGCGACGAGCTCACTGTTGATCTCAGACAATTGTAACTTTCTTACTTTTTTGAACTTTTTTTTGGACCTTGATCCGTCAAAAACTCAAAATTAATTTTGGGAAAGTATACAATTCCGTCCATTTTACCAATAATTTTCAATGAACTTCGAACCTTTAAAAAAAGAAAAACATCAAATTAAAGTATATTTCTTAATGCAAAAAAAAAAAATTTAATTTTTACTTTTATTCTTTTTAAGTTTAAATCAATACTTTTCAAATATAATACTGAACATCGAACAAAATTAAAATGAAGTAGACTGCAAACCTTAAGACAAACCGAATATATTTATCGGCTTTTATATCAATCTTATTAAATGAAGCATTGTAAATTATTTATTGTAAAAAAGAATATGGGAAATATATATGAAATGTATAAATGTATAAAAAATTTAAATTAAGAATTCTAAAACTGTCCAGTTAAGAAATGCTATTTGATACCATGTGTTTTTCCATTTATTTTTATTAAAACGCCGTATGTTTATACGTGATCTATTATAATGCAAATCAGGCATAATCTTGCAAAATCAGTTTTATTTTTATTTTATTTTATAGTCTTTTAATATATTGTTATATTGAACAAGTGAGGCATTATTGAAAATTCAAACGTCGGTCAAGAATTTCTGTATGTTTTATTAAATGAAATTAAAGTGTTTTGAGATAAATTAAAAAACGTGTTTACACTACCGAACGTTTCGCAAATATTAAATGAGCATTAAAGAAATGCAGGGGTATCCTGTTTATTAAAATTAAGTATAAATAACAGACTTTCCATTGTGTCCCATGAAGCTAAAATTTCTAGTGGTTTCTGCAAATCAACTCCACATCTTGGACGAGAATTTGACAAGGGCATTACAAATGAAAGATGTATTAATACACAGATATTTATTGTGTGCTATGTGGAAAGGAACTTAAGTCGTACGAGCTCACGTTCGATATGATGAACGACAAAGAATTGGCATCATACTATTGGTGAAACCAGATCAGTTAACCATATCGCTGTGACTCAACGACAAAAGTAGGCCTATGCAAAAGAATACTGCACACGTTGATGCAGAACAATTGCAAAAGTTTTCCCCACATCCACAATTTATTGTCCGCAATTAAAATAAGAGTCCCAGAGGACAGCAATCCTTTCACTATCTAACTGACCCAAATCCTTTGAAGTGTTCACTTTGGAAAAAAAAAATAACAAGAAACAGAAGCTATTATAATTAACATAAAAAGCATAGCGTCTGAAACGTTAAGTCTAGCGAAAACACAAGAAAGGTTAAACCTCAAATACGATAGCGAATAAAGGAGACAGATAATCGCCATGAGAATTGCCAACGAATTCCCTCTTAAGATAAAACTACTTCAATGGCATTGTTTAACGTCAGTTTGCTGTTAACTGTAAATCACAAGACAAAAGGGCCAAAAGTAAAATTAAAAAGATTGCGAAGAATTAGTAACGAAAACAATTCGCAATAGTGTGCTGATTGTGGCGCACTTCTGCTTTGATTAGATATTTGATGAGTATGGAGCTTGCGAAGAACGTATATACCTGGGACATTACCAATATTTAGAAGAAGTACAACATGGGAAAGCAACCAAATGCATTAAAGAAATGCATAACATGTACCAAATCTCAAGGGCATATTAATTGTTAGCAGTATATATTGGAATTCGGACTTATTCCCACATTTAAAGAATTTTATATGCAAATTAAAGACACAAAGTATGTTGCATCAAATGCAAGTGTAAAGTTATGTTTAAAAGTAAACAACGATTTAAATTTGGCCTCAAGATCGATACATTTAAAAAAAAATAGTTTGAGAGTTCATGTTGAAGAAATTTCTAATGATCTGACATATAGGCCAAAGCTCAAATACCACCTTTTGATAGGTCACAACGAAATATCAGAATTTGTTCTTATTAAAATTTGGGTCAGGTCTATGTTGTATATGTAAATGGATGCAAGGATAAATCAGAGTTGGCATATATGAATTTCTACATTAAAAATATAGAATTTTTTATACATATCAAGACTATAAATATTGAGTTGAAATGTAATCAAATTGTGAAGATTAAGCCGTTTGCCATACAATCCAATGGTCACAACACTGGCATGGTACATTATAACTGAAGGAGGTTATTTTGAATAATAATAATAAATGCATGTACAGAGTACAAATTCGAATCCAAGATATTGCCCAATGTCAATAATAAAAAACAACAGCAATTCTTTATAATTACACTATTCCCTCAGTATTAACTTGATATGATTTGTTCGGCTATGTATGATCCTATAATGTGGAGTACGCTTTAATTCTGTTGCAAACATTGTGAGTAACATAAAAAAACGTAGGCACATGAAACTAACAGGAGGAAAAAGTATGCTAAAAAATAACTGCTGAGAATGTTGAATAATTTTGGAAACAAAAGAATATCATCTCCTTGATCTGTGAAAAATTTAATTTAAAAATGAGAAATATAAAAAATTAAAAAATCAATTTAAGCAACTCCAAATTGGATGGACAGCGTGTAGGGCAGGTATATCTTAAGCTCTACCGCAATACCCAATGGTAATTTGCACATATTATTTGAAGTCCAAAATAATATAATAATAGATTATCAACTGTTACCTAAAAGTTTATTGAAAACTTAAGGGAGAACTGTGAAATTGTCGTGACTGAAGTTTTGAGTTAGTAGTGCGAAACTGACCCAAAAACCTGTTAACATGTATGCATTTTAAACTAAACTGCTTGTTTAAGTGTAAACCCGTTGGAATCAGAAATATAGTCGTTGCATTTTTTAACTTAATGTAATAGTTTTATTACGTTTTTGGGAAAAACGATGGACTATTTTCATAGTGCATACTTAAATGTAACCATGACACAAAGGAACGACTTAAATGTTGTGCACTTTCATATCGCCAGGAATGCCGCCTTATGGTTGCTGAAGCCAAGACCTGCATGCTGTAATAGTAAATTAATTTACTTAAATTTAAAATTACAGTTGGCAGTCGTTCATAATGTATTTCTTGACTCGTAGAAATATATCCAAATAACCAATTAGTTATTTGTTCAATGAGCGGTGCACCACAGTAAAATATAACAAGTTATTCAACTTCACATGCATAGGTGCAAAGTGAACTGTCAAATTGTGACTAAAAGACTTGTCCAACTAATATTTGATTGTGATGTATTAGAAAAAATATTCGACCAAATTAAAAATAACATAAACCATTAAGAAAGTTACAGTCGGCTAAGGCCCACAGTTACATATACGTCGCTTCGAAAATACTTAGAATAATTCTATTTAAATTTGCTCGGAGCCCTCTTTTTGGACCAAATAGATGTATTGGATGTATCTTTGAGTTTCATCCTATCATGTGCGTTTTTGGTACATAAAATTTCGATAAATTGATTAATTTTTCTGGACAAATTTGCGTTATACCCTCCCTTCGAATCACATAGGTGTATTGGAAGTACCTCTGATTTTCATCCAATCTTGCTTATTTTTGGTATTCTTATTGATCATAATTATGATAAAATAAATTTCGTTGAATTTTGATTTTTATAGCTAAATAACCCTAAAACCGTATTTTGGGACCGCATAAGTGAACTTGAAGTATCTTGGATATCATGCAATCTTGTTTTGGTACACTTATTGAATATATTTATGATCACTCAATACTGCAATTTTGTAATTACTTTGGGTAATTCAACACTAAATCTCTATTGGAACCATATTGCAGTACTGGAGGTACATGTGATATTTATTCAATTACGACCATTTTTGGAACACATTTAGATGTTATGAATATGCACCTTATAACGAAATTGCCACCTCTTACGGCTTCAGTATAGTTAAATTTTGGAAAAATAGGTGTACTGGAGGTACCCGAAATAT
>JXOS01079471.1:0-13001 GCA_001015075.1 Cirrula hians
CCATAACGGTATTCAACAGACCTACTTGCGCCATATTGACATCGAAAGAACTGAAAGGGGGTATATATGAAGCAAATATGAAAATTGCATTAGCATTGAATTTTAGTTTCACACATAAATATTCAGAATTGTCTAAGCTATTAAATTATTATTTATTATTAAAACAAAATCCACAATAAATTGTGACTTTACTGAGATTTTTTGTTATTCGCGCTAAGCTCAGAAGCAACAGGAAAAATAGCAATAGGTAACTTAGTATGACGAGTCCGGGGTAAAAATTGATGTACGACAGTATGTCTAGGCCAATAAATTAAAATCACCTACGAGTACCAACAACTAAAATGAAGAAACTTCCCGGGAGGTTGAAGGTTTGTTCATACATTTGTAACATCCAGAAAGAGTAATCCTAGATCTTTCTGAATGTATACCGCTAAAGCCAAAGAGACGGACACTTCGCCTGTCATCAAAATATAGAGAGAACGCGTTGAGCTAGATTTTACAAACTTTGTAACAGGATTTTATTTAAATATCGTAGATCTATGCTCTAACTTGGTTCCGATTCGACACATTTTTTTTTTTTTCAAAAATAAGCATTTTACCGCAAACAGTACAAAAATTCGTATACTCATTGAATATATTTATTAATTAAGGTAATAAGGGTACAACAAATTAATGTGTATATAGGGAAGATCAGATTCAATTTAAAATCATCAGGTACAAGTGGAGGAAATATAGTGTTTTATTATATGCCTTTATTTATAATATGCCTATATAGATGAACACAGGGTTTTATGCCTATTCAACCAAAAATTTTGAAATGCGCTTTTGGGGTTTTATGCCAAATTAGGCAGAACAACCATTAAATTTCAAAGAAAATTTTAAATTAACATAATACAGATGTTATTATTTCGGTTTGTAATAATGTGCATTTTCCATGTAATTTCAGGGCAACTCCAGCACAAAAATTACGTTGATATACCAAAACGGCTCTTGAAATTATTGAAAGCGTAGTGATATGCAAGAGTAAAAAAGGAATTGCAAATAGTTAATTGTGATAAATTAGATATGATGAATCAAAGAAGAATAGACATGGCAGAATATTTTTCAGTTTAATAATTTCTTAAATATTTAATGGTGAGGTGTATCACACTGTGGGCAGTAGCCAATTCTTATATCATACTTGTTTTTTAAGAAGATNGATGGCAGAATATTTTATTCTTATATCATACTTGTTTTTTAAGAAGATGGGTAACAATTAGGTTCTTACAAAAACATGTGTTGATTTGGCGAGCATGCTGGATCCATAAATTCAAGAATACTTCAGGACCATGAAGTCAATCAAAGGGGTTTAAAAAAAAATGATTTTTATATTTCTATAGCTGAAATATTCTAAAATATTGCCTCGAAATGGTTTTTGTGGATTTTCAAATATTTATTAAGATAAAGCCATCATATAGCAACCTCTATGGCAAAAGTTCAATCCTTTTTTGAAATATCACTTTTTTAAGGTCAAGAACTTCTTGAATTACCCTCGTATTTTTATTTTTTAAGAATGACTTGAAGAATAAAATAAAGTTACACCCTTAGAACACCGTATCAAATAACAAAACCCCCTTTAACATTTTGTAAGAAGAAAATTTATGACATTATTTCGAGTTTTGATTACAAAAGCTTTAAAAGATGTCGCAAATTTATTGACAATATATATGATTATTACTATGAGCACCTCAAGAGTTTATCTCCAAACCAATATTTGTCCAACCTCCCGTTATAAAAAAAAACAGGCTTTGTGCTATCAAGAACAATTTATAGGAAATACCCGGGTACCTATGTGGTCGTAAATGATTTTATGCTGACTTAACTACCAAGTTGTTCAAAAGCCAAAAGCATAGCAATGAAAACGAGGAAACCCATATGATTTCAAAATAAACGGCACCGGTTCAGACGTCTATGCTCATAATAGTGGGTTATAATTCAAACTTTTGACATTATTGAAATTTATAAATAAAGAAGGTGTTTATAAAAGTAACCCAACATAGATGTAAAACTCGATTCAGCGACTACATAATAGTCAGAAGTCACCGGCTAACTTCCATGAAATCGGGAGTAAACGTTTGTTTGGATTTACTCTTTTTTTCAATGGCATTAACTTAAAAACGCCTCTATAACAAATTTAAGTACAATGCGATCAAGCATAAGGCTTTTATGCTTATATTAAGCGCAAAACTTAAAAGTTTGTTATGCTTCCAATTTTGATTACTACCAATTTCTATTTTGTGTACCTTGCGAAATAAAAATTAATTCGAAGAATGTTAAGTTCTCATCGAAAAAGGTAAATCATGACTGCAAGGACTTACGCGATGAGCTGAAAAACATATATAAAAAGTCCGAGAAATACTGCATCTTTTGGAAAAAATTTAAAGAAAATGTAGTGGACAGACCCGAAAACTATTTCAGAGGGACGGTACACCAAGCATCTTTTAATTTGAATGTAAAATAATTAAGATTAAGTTCACTGAGTTCTAGCATCCCTTGATTGACTTGGGCTCAGTGCCTACAAAGGGCTGACATTACAATAAAGGACGTTATCGGAAACATCTAATGTGACAAAAATCAAATTCAAAGTTAAAAATTTCTATAATTTGATTAATTTTATGAGTTACGGAAAGTTGCAAAAAGATCAATTAAAACATGTACGAGATGGTTGATACCTCAAGGTATAATTAAAACAAATTTTTTTTTTTTTTTTTTAAATTTTTTCATTTATCATACAACTTCATAAATTTAGGTAAAGAAAAATACTTTTTTTGTGGCGTTTTTAAATTCATATGAAAACTTCTGTACTTCTGTAATCTAACTTCATCCCCGATTTTAGTACTCAGTTTAATGTTGTTGCATGTTGTTGCATCAGTCCAAAGAAAATAATTAATGTATCTATTAGGTCGACGCCTAGGAATTATCGGAATATAATGCATTAATAGATTTTTAATAATTTCAGCCTGAACCAAAATTTTTTTTTTAGGTTTGTTATTATACAACTGGTATTCCCTTATTGATAATATACGCATACCAATTACTTATCTTATCACAAATTAATGAAATATCCTTCTTATTTTGTTACAAAGATAATAACAACTGTTAACATTTTTAATAATCGTAATATATGTTGGCAGCTTATCGATAAAGGCAATCGCAAGTGTAAAACAAATAATTAATCCTGTTTTTCGCACATTTAATGCAGGAGACATGTGTTACATTTTGACGGATATTTCGAATTCAATATGAAACTGCGTACATAATGAAACGAATTTTTGTCCATATGTCATGGTATGTATGCACGTAAGCTTGTATTCTCAGCTTAAAGCCATCAGAAAAAATTTCATATCTTTTTTTTATTAGATTTTCGGATGATAGAAAATTCTGCCAACATGCGAGTATGTGTACGTCAATTGTCAGTCCCAAATGTTCGTACCATAAATTTTCCTTGTCTATTTGTATGTTATCATGTTTGAATGCTTCTGGATTTCACCTTTTGGAGGTTGTCTTCATGATAAGTACAATTATTTGCATTATTATTAAAAAAAATCATATACAACTGTTATTAGATTTCGAATGTTTTTGTCTATTTATTAATTAGTCACATGATGGCATAATAAGGGCTTTACATTACAATACCTCTCATATGAAATGACCATTTGCTCACGCATTACGTTAGCACAGGTGTTGGTTTTGTAATAAGTAAAATTTTAATGAAAATTGGTCTTGACGTATCGAATCTTGAAGAGAAAAGTATTTGTACTGTTGTAGTCATTGCGTAAATATTATGTGAAGTTTAGAAGGAAATATATTTCGCTCTCAAATCAAGACATAATTGATAATAATGAATTTTCAAAAAATCAGCGTATTGTTGCATTGTTACAGTCCTTTACTAAATGATTAATCATGTATACTTTGCATTTAGAGGAATTTTTACACCTAACAAAAATATAAAATTTTTTTGGAGAATTCTAGAACGGAACTCCAACCATTAATTGACTGAAATACGATTGAAATTTTTTTCAAAAAGGCAGGTATTTCAAAATGAAATCAGGGAAACTATTGGCATTTTCTTTATAGTTGAGCTTTAGGGCTTCTTTTTTTATATATAATATGATGTTTAAATGCTTTTATGATATTCAAGCTGATTCAACAAATGAATTCCGAAATAAATATATTAAAGATTCAGATCAAAAAGTTTAAGTACAATTTTGGGAATCTTAAATGTGACATGACTAAGCATTATGCGATCAATGCCTTAGCATTATCAAGATTTGCCAAGCTGAATCGTGAACCCTCCAAAAGCAATGGGCTTTGCCGCCGGGACCGACAGAGGTTAAAGTCTTAACTAGTGAACTGTACCATCATTATACAGACTGAATACCGGTTTTTGTTGTTGTAATTTTGCCAAAATTCCTCAAAGAAAATTAATTTTTGATGAAGTCTGAGGGAAAGGTCTATGGGTATATTAGTGCATTTAAAGGTTAAAGTTTCTTGTACTGTACCTGGTAATAGCTTGACTTTAATCCTATTAAACCCTTGCAGTCAAACTTAGACAAATTTAGAAGTAAAAAGTCATTTTGACATACTTGACAGACAATTGACCGGGAGTATTATGAGTTTGCGCAAAGTACATAATACATACAAATCGATTCCCACCATATGTTTCTTGGAGACATATGCATAGTTCAAAGAAAAAAAAAGAACTCCGAATGAAATTAGCTAAAACTTTATTTCAGATATTTCATAGCTTCCTACTGAAGTTTGTTGCTTAGACGTGTTAAGTTTATTATCACATTATTTAACGATATGAGCGAAATGTTTCTTCGAGACATATGCATAGAATCAAAAATTAATGTTAAATAAATTGAATACTTTTTGGCCTAGAGTAATGCAATTCGGTTTGTGAATACATCTTGTAAAAACTAAGAACGAGTTCGAGCGAGCCAAGTCTGTCCACAATTTGGTGTGCCTTACACGGAAATCAATAAAATCGCCAGGTATTTTATTGCATGCCACTCAATTTTTGGGTGTTGGTCGAATTGGTCCATACTGGTAACCTCTATAGAACATTTACTCCCAATTTCACGGAAATAAGCATTTAAGTAAGATGCGTCTTTGTGGATTCCTGAGATTTGGTATGGAACCATTTTTAGGTCATAGTCATGGTCACGTCATCGTTGGCATTCGGAATAGGAATTCGGAATAGAATATTTTTATGTCATGACATTGCAAAATATAATCAAATTCAGTTCATAACTACAGGTACCCCTCATAGCACTTATATTGGTATGGAACCATTTTTGGGTCATAGTCATGACATTGCAAACTTAGGAAAATCCCTTGAAAACTTCAGGTACCCCCATAGAACAGCCATTATAGCAAGATCGGTTCAAAAGTTCAGGTACTCCTCATAGAACATTCATATACTAAAAATTTAGTATAATGAGATGAAACACCCGGCTGTTATGTTTATTTCTTTTTGCTCAATTTCAAAATGAACGGAACAATATTTTGGTATTATCCTAAAAATACTTCCATACAAAATTGTGTATGTTTATCTCAGTCATATATTGTATATGGGGGCATCCGAAGTTAATATTATGGTATAAACCTAAAAATGCTTCCATACCAAATTTTAGTAAAATGAGATGAAACACCCGGCATTTATTCTTATTTTTTTTTTTTAAATCGAGAGTAAACGTTCTATGGGAGTTACCCAAAATTCTGTAACGATTTTCATAAAATTTTACATTGTTATGAATCTATTTTCCCTGTTCACGGGTTTTACTTTTTACAAAATTTGTACAGAAACGAAATTTCAAAGCTACTTAAATTATTGAGGTGACAGAGAGACGGGCGGACAGGCGGACAGGCGGACAAAGCCCAATCGAATTTTTTTTTGATTTTATGAATATGCCTCCAAGAAACATTTAGTCCGAAACGATTATTTCTATGCATTACAGACTTTGTACAAACACATAATACCCCCAGTCGTATATCGCAGACGTGTGTAAAAATTATTTCCCCATAATTCTACAGATTCTACACACTAAATTCACACATTACTGCACATTGCAAATGATTTTACATTAAAATATTTGAATTGCTTCTTCCTAATAATTTTGCAGGCAAGCTATAATTTGGACCCACTGTGCAATATGATCTTAAAAAGAATAAATTGTATTAAAAAGCTTTGCATTCATCCCCAACTGATAAGAAAGCTCTCATTGTGTTGGTGGTTTTTGCTATTTTGTTTACTTTGGAACAGCTGCTTTTTTAAAAGGACAACTTTATTTGTTTAGTATTGGAATAACTGCGGTCTGAATTTATACAAAATAGCGGAGTTTTGTCAAATTCAGCTCAGTGTACCTCTGATGCTTATTGTTAAAATACTAACGCGCGCAGTATATGAAGAAATCGTTCTCGGATTCGATTGAATTTTAGAAAACGGAAACTAACAGATTGGCAAAATAAAAAATGAAGATATTCTACTACAAAGTCAACAGATGGTCGCCAACAATGAATGCACGTCGATGATATTAATGCGTTGTGGCTTTTTAGTGGAAATTTGTTGTGGTATATAAATTTATTTACTTAAAAAAAAGTAAATAAGAAGTAATAAATTAAAAATTAAAGCAAACTATAAAGAGAAGTCTGAAATTTGCTATTTCAATTAAAATACTTAAAATAATGTAAATAGTTATAATTAATATCCATGCAAATGTGATTAAACATTTGTGCTTTTTGTAAATGAAAGTAAATTAAACAGAAACCATATCAGATCTCGAGTTTACGAAATAAGTGAATGAAATAATTTTCCATTTTTAATTCAAACGGACGTACCTGCTCTGGAATTAATTGGCTGAAAAACCAAACAAGCATATAAAATTAACAAAATTATTATCAATATAAAACGAATAATGAGAAAATAAAATCCAAAATTATATGTAATATTTCGAGTACTTGAATAAAATCTGTTTAATTTTTAATTCGACACAAAAATAAAGTTTCCTGTTGATTTCACATTTATGAGAACGTCGGCATATAATGTGCTGCAGAGTGACACGTCTTAATTGGTTTTACTAAATGCCATATGCAGTACGCAACGTTATCTCAAGTATGTACAAAATCTCTGCATAATAATTTAAAAAAATGTTCGTTCTGTTTATTTATGATATTGTATGTGCATGTTTTTCCATAACAATTATTTATTTACCTTGTACATATAAAATTAATTAATAAACGAGGCGTGTATGAACAATAATAATGACTTATTTAAGTTTTCAATTTTTTGTGTACCTATAATTTTACTCTTTTGTGTTGTTTCAATTATTTATACTTAGTATTATTCGATTTTTATTCTTAGTACAGCATAAATAGCATATTGGCATTTCACGAAGAAATCAATAAATTTGGAATTTTAAGTGCTTCTTATTTTTATCTTCTGTGAACTGAAACCATAAATCCACCAAATTTTAATAAATTTACAATTTATTATTGAAACACATTATATGAAAATAAGAAAGTGTATTGCTCAACTTTTTAAACATTAAGTAGAAGATGGCTTCAGCTTCCCTTCTAATTGCTAATTGATGTACAACAGTCGTATAGGTAATGCTTGGCAAAGGGCAATAGTTTCCTCTACAAATTCAAAATTGAGTGATTGCAGATATCAATAGAAAAACTGACAATACTGATTAAAAAAGTGTGTGAATAAAGATAATATGTGTAGAGTACTTAATTTCAATGTCACAGTGTGCAATGATAAAAATCGGTATTAACATAATGGTTGATATTGAGGTATGTGCAAAGTCATAATTGGATGTTACGGTACTAAACCATAAAAACCAGAAAAGTGTGACATATACAAAATAATTACCTCCAATTCAAAACATCGTCGTTCTATTGATGACAAAATAGAGAATTAGTAGAGTTTATAAAGATACTACTACAAAAGCTATCTGAAATACTCAAAAAGTCCTTCAATGATAAAAATATTGAGTAAGATACAGGTATTGTAACTCATCAAAGTGTAGCATTGATACCAAGGAAAAACAACGAATGGAAAAATTAATCAATAGCTTTGAAAAGATGCATCTCAGCGTTTAGCTGTAAGTCTCTCCGTTATTACCGGAACTCAGTTTTGAGAATCTCGCGATTTAACTATCAGGATTAAATTTTTATCCTAAGCGCCACATTTGTGAAATGAGAAAAATCTAGAGGTTTTTATAAGGAATACTATATGAACTGGCAAATCAGAATAAAGTGCTTATGTATGGCTTTGAAGATATCGAATTATTGTTTTTTAAAATATTTCTAACATTATTATTATTATTAAGATTTTTAAAAATATTTCTATTTTATTTACCTTTGTTATTTTTATTTATAAAAGTAATTATAAAAATATGATTTTAAGTATAATAATATATATTTTAATTCTTTTAATTTTTGAAAATAACCCATTAAAACTTTAATATTCATTCAAATGTAAAAAAAAATGAACGTCTTTAATGGACAATATTTCTGTGTTTGAATATATGGTCTTGAAATATTACATTTTAGCATAAGATTAGAAAATGGTAGTTCGTACCAAAATTGAATAAGATGATTATATACAAACGACCAATCCAAATGAAGTTTATAAAGGAAAAACTTTTTTGTTTTTGAAAATATTTCAATAAATATTTACTTTCCAGCATAATTTTAGAAAATAACAGTTTGTTTGCAAATTGGCCGAAATCAATTGGTTTCAACATATTATAATATAAAGCTAAGTAAAATAAAAAAAATTTAATAAAAGAATGAGAATTGATTGATTTAATTCCGAACTTGTTACTTTAACCTCTACTAAAGTTTGTATTGACTAAGATACAGGTATGGTAACTCATCAAAGTGTAGCAATGATATCGGTTCTTAAGAATATTAGAATGAACGATTTTTGGAATTATGTTCTATCCAAAATGTGTGAGTTCGTCTGGGCACATTTATGCAATTCATACCAAAATTAACTAGTTTCTCCTTAAATTTCATGAACATCACCTCTTTAAAAGTGTATCTTGTTTGTTATTACACTTTGGCTTACTTTGATTTCTAGGTTTCTGTCAAAAAAATTATGAAAAGGAGTCAAAAAAAAAAATGGATTGAAAACGAGAGCATTACCTGATCGATACACTCCTCAGTCAAAAACTGGCATTATGGATTTGTACAAAGAAATAATAATTTCCGACAGTATGTTTCTTGGTGATATATTCATAGAAAGAAAAATAAACTAAATACCGATTGCTGTCTTTTCGTGACCACGAGAGCTTGAGTACTTTTTGTTCTTATTTTCTTATGTATTCGCCTGTCTCAATATTAAAATAATAGAACAATTTATTGGAAATTGTAAAAATCAGTTGAGTTGAACATATACAATAAATTCCTCAAATAAAAGACTTCTATTCGATCTGTGCGAAATGTGACTAACTTTTTTTTGCCTAACACCATACAATTAAAGCCAAAATTTGTCATGATTGTTAGAATATAAAATATAACTTCTATACATAACGGGTAATCGGAATGTAGTTTCTACGTTGAAGCCTTTGGGATTTTTTACTAGGCTGAAATGCTCTGTTGGAAAATGGATAATCAGTAGGTAAGCGGCTCTCGTATTCCTTATTTATTTGGCCAGCGCTCTATAATGCTTACAAGTGCAATGCTTGCCAGGGGCTCCATATTTCTTCGTATCTCACGCAAACACGCGATGTGATCCGAAAATCGGATTTTTTACAAAGTAGCCAGAAATTTCAACAAAATTTTATAAGTGAGGTTAAATAAATATGGTCATGAGTGAACCTCTTTCTAAATTTACGCAAGCAATCGAGTTTTTTTTTTGTGACTAAAAGAGGCTAAGGTATGTATTATAAATCGTTTGCTTCATCTTGCTTACCACATTGACATACTTTATTCGTGGTTTGCTACCCTTGTATGCAGTGAAGTAAATAAAATTAAAAAGTACCACATACTAAAATTTTTAAAGGAATTACTGTACTTTACAGAAAATTAGTCATAGATCTTTTTGTGCTATTTCAGTTAATATCTCTTTTTTAATCCAAATTTTTCACAAAATATATTTTAGTTATATTTATAATATTGCTTCTAATACTTGATTTATTCACTATGACCAAATTATCGATATAGAATTTTGTTCTGTCTTTGATATTTTGAGTAAAACCTGAAATGTAATGAATTTATATTTTGTTACCTTCATCATCAAATAAACTAATCGAGATTTAGCATATGCTTCTCTTAACGTTAACTTTAATTTTAATAACAATGTCAGTATTATGAGTGACTTGTATATACTGGGCTTACGTTTCTGAGAGAGGGCTTTTTTACTGTTTGATTTCTAGACTATTGTTGTGGTGGATGAATCTAGAAACACCATTTCCAAATGATATTTGAAATATTACATAGTATGAAAGAAGAATTCTTCAAAAACTGATGAAAATGAGTGGGATCTCAAAAAATGTCCATCAGACCGAACCTCTTAGAACGAATTATTATCATTATAAATGTATTTTTTTATTACGAATTATTTTTTATTTTTCGTTTGAATATCTCTGATAGATTCAATAATCTTTTCTTTTTTTCTGCGCATTTCAGTCTCTATAAGCATAAATGATGGGTTTTATTTTATTTATATTATTTTAAATTAAATAGCCAATCTCTAGTTTTTTCAACGTATTAAAATGCTTGGAATAATTATTAAGTTTATTTCGAATTTTTCTTTATTAAAAATGATAATATATATGATATCATTAACTCATACATGTATCAATTCGTCATGCCAGGCCGTGTTACTTCCAAATTTTGAGTTTGACACCTTATATTAAACGTAATATTGTGCACTAAAAAGTTTTAATAAGTTCTGATAATAAATAACGGAATAGCGGAAAGTACTGCTGCTAATATAAAACTCAAATCCTTCTAAAATTAAAGACTTCATAGTTTAAGGTTTTGATGAAAAAGTGAATATCTAAAAAGTCTTTAAATGATCGATTCAAAATATAGCAAAATATTTTCTATTAATTTTCATCAAAAATTTGTTGGATAAAGAAGTACTAATACATAATATCTGTTATTTTAATAGGTAAATTTGAATTATTGCATTCTTCTTAGTTTAAATAGTACTTAAGAGGATCGTTCAATTTTTAAATAAGAACAACGTAAAGAAATGATAAACCTTCAAAATTTGCTTTTATTTCTTCTATTTTCAATGGTGGCATGTCAAAGGAGTCCTTTGGTTAATGCAAATATTATTGCTCTGAGAATTTCGCACCAGCCCCGACTAAATATGTGACTTTTCTGTGTCTTAACGATTCAAAGAAAATGAGGCAAGCACTATGTAACTGCAGAAATTTTATTAATAAGTAATTTTGATACTTGGTTTATATTTTATGTTTTCTGTGTGTATTGCTATGAAGATGAAGATGTTGAAATCTTATACTAGATATTACTATATTTTGCGCTGCTTCGACGGGTATCTGCCTTTAGTTATCTTCAAACATTCAATAACAATATTTATTAGAAAACCTAAAAGTATTTCATGTTACATTTTCAATAAATTTTGAATACAAAATTACACAGAAGTATAAAATTTTAATCACATATCAATTGGACATAGCAACAAACAGCCATGGCCAGATAGAGTTCCGAGGTGGTACTGTGTATGCATATGCTATCTTATTATTATCTCTGAATTTGTGGTCAAGACCGACTTAATAATACCCATCAATTGGGAATAAAGATTCCATAGAAGTAACCCAAAGCTATGTACTGATATTACGCAAATTGTAAAATGTTATGGCAATGCCCCAAGAATGCTTACATATTTTGATCCAAATGCTAAATACATCGCATGTCACTGAAGTTTGGTATGGAAGCAGTTTTCTGCCATTGTCATAATATTGTTAAATTTGAGCAGAAATAAGTCCATAATTTCGGGTAACACCAAAGATGGATTGGTTGCGATGTTACGAACGGTTTTGGAATTAAGGCGTTTTTACATTATTGCTATAACATTCTTTAATTTGAGTTAAATCAGTATGTAGTTTCGAATACATCTTTGCTTCTTTAAATTGTTCTTAATTCCGCAGAGAAATAACAGTGCCGATTTCAAAATATTGGTTCATGTTGTAAATTTTAATTTTTCGCAAAGATAATCTGAATCTTTGAAAAAATTTAACAATTGGAACATGCATTAAGCCTTATATCACCTATTATTACTTCTAAGTTAGATTAATATCTAAAAAAAACTGAAAAATGCATAGTGATAATTATTATATATTGCTGCATATTCATTAATTAATTTGGGTTTCATAAAAATATATACGCTAGGTAAATTGTAAATAGTCATGCCTCATACATGCAACAACCCAATTTTAACTCTTTATGAGTTGTTTATGAGTTTGATCNTGCCTCATACATGCAACAACCCAATTTTAACTCTTTATGAGTTGTTTATGAGTTTGATCTCACAAGTGCAATACAGACAACTCCTACAACTTCTACACAAATGGGTCGAAAACGCAAACAGAGTTGATGATGGTGCATAAAGTGGATAGCTAAACAACCAAATGTCGTAAAGGTTGGTAAATCTAACAGAATGTATCCAATCATATTCACAAACTAATCGTTTTGGAAATAAAATTTTTATACACGGCGCTAATAAAATTGGCATAGTGTATGTGAGATTTTGGTCGGACGTTTATAATACCTAGAATGAGTGACTGTCTGTCACCAAATACTCGAGAGAACTCGATGAATTACTAAATTTGACTGACATAATCTTTGAAAAATTGTTATAAATAATTATAACTCTAACGTCAAAATTTGTGTCTTACGGCTACTGCATCCTTAAACACTTAACTGCGTAATTAATTTGTTCAATTCCTTCTCAGGTTGCGTAACTAAAATTAAGC
>JXOS01079820.1:10396-25400 GCA_001015075.1 Cirrula hians
AGTATTAGAAGTATAGAATAGTTTTTTATTCATAATGGGAATTCTCTGTAGTTAAGAATTGGGAACCAACGTCAATTTCTCAACTGTCTTTATTATTTATTTGACATTTTTTTTATTAGTTCTCTCATTCAGTCAAAGGATTATTTCTATGCATTGTATACTATAACAAATACCTATAATACCACGATGGCTGTAGAAAGTAAATATACTCAATAGGTAAATTTTTGCCAAATCGCTTATCGGACATTTCTCACTTAATTCTGCCATATAAAGAAATATTCTTAAATTTAGCCTTGATGCGTATGGCAGCGAGTTGTTCATCAACAACAGTTACTTTATATTTAAAGTGTTTTTTTTTTTTTGCTTGCTTACTGCGTGGGACTATCCGAATTTTTGCCTGAAAACAAAGTCACTTTAGTAGATGAATGAGGACTTTAGCTTTAAATATCCCTGGTGTAGCTATCGTAGGTCTTGGAGTGCAATCATATCAGTCTTATAATTGCTGAGAACCTTTTTCCAGCTGAGAAGCGTCATCTGTTTTTATTTTATGTGTGCCAACTCTCGAGTCATAGTCCTGAAAACGTTTGGGGGGACTGTATATCACTGTCTTAGTGGCTAGTTCACTAATTCAACAAGTGTGTTGTAGTACCCAGAGTTTACCACAGGGATGCACACAATGCTAGCAATGTGGGTGTAATAGTTGCCTTTGGCCTAAGAGTCGGCTTGATGTGGATTCATAAGGATAATGCGGGCCGCACTAGGTTAGAGCAATCAAATACAAAACTGAACGTTCAGACATAATTATATTTCACTCAACTTTTCAATACCTTTCAGATCAAATACTATGACCCTATTTTATGGTTGAAACGAATTGTGAAATGATGTTGTTAACGAAAAGAACTTATACTACGATGATCAAAAATTAAATTGATTTTTTAATTTAAACATCCTTACTAACGATTCAAAAGTAAACTATTTTTATTTTTATATTGGTAATAATGTTAGTGACATCTGTGTGATTGTCATCTTTCGTCATATGGTTACGATTGTATTCTCTAAACGACTAAATGTGATTTTGGCGATATTTACAATGTCTGATTTTTCTAAGAAAAGAAAATTTCCGATGAGGAAAGGTGCTGAATGCTACAGAGGGCGTTCGGTGAATCGATTATATCACAGAAAAATATTTATAAGTGGTACAGAGTCTTCGAAGAAGGCACAGAACTTATTGATGTCTTGGAACACTCTTGAAAAAAGGAATTGGTATCAAAAATCGTCGATCGAAAATTACAGCCCTTGGCGATATAGTTGGCATTTCAATTGGATCAATTAAAACAATTTTGAAGCATCATTTGGGCCTTAGAAAAGTCAAATCTCGTTTGGTGCCAAAAACACTCAATTTCATCGAAATAATTCGTTGGTTTCTCGGCAAAAATTCTATTGAAGCGATCGATGCGCGCTTTGAAGGCTATACCGGGAAACGGTTTTTTTTGGCATGCTTCGAGTAGAAAAAACGTTGCTATAAGTGTATTGTATTGGAGAGGGAATACTTCGAAGGGGATAAAATTGATTTATGTGAATAAATAAAGATTTTTCATTTTATAACAAAAATCATCCATACTTTCTGAACGTCGTAGTATGGTCTTTTTCGCAATCGGTTAATGCTATCGCTTGAAAAATAGAAAATACCATGTTACCAATTTCGCTTTCGAAAAGAAAAAAAAATGGAGCCATTGAAGAAGGCCATTGCATTATCGAAAATTTAATTAAAACAAATTAAAATCAAAGAATCAACTAAAAACAGCAATCGACTACAAATTATCCATTAGTTACTCATCTTTTAATAATGAAATGTCTTATCTTACTAATTTAATTTATTGGAACTGTCCGCGAAACTGATTCATACTATAATATGCTTTTAAAATTTTTTATTTAAAAAACCATATTCCCGATAAATAAGAACTGCAAAGACACGTCAAATCTGCCAATAAGATTTTTGATGGAATTGGTGAACATGCGACAATTCAACAATTTCCGAAATCGATTTCTAGTATCCCAATTTAAAAGGTATTGATTTACTTATAGCTTGGGTTGATCAAATACTATAGTTTTAATACAAAGGCGGGATCGCATGGTCCATGCATTATTTTGTTGTCAACAGTTTTATGCAAGTCAGGCGGAATTGCAGGGTCGGAATTTCTAGTAACAGAGTGCTATGTGCTTTCTTGGGTATTAGTGTTTGAACACTGTGTTGCCCTTTCGCAAATTAACCAATACATCCAACAATAATCTTCATCCAATATGTTTTAATTATAGAAACATGTCCATTTAAGATTTTGTTCCATCAATATATTTATAAGAATCAACGTCATTTTTATATCCATCACTTACATACTGGATATATTTGGGTTACCCAAGGACAAGCAGTAGCAATCCAACTTTAAAATAAAGTGTATTACTCTTTCAAGTTATGGAAACTGTAAACCAGCAACTTAATTTTTCTTACATTTTCTTATCATTGCAGCAAAGTATTGCGGAAACATCACGGTACATTTTGGGCAATAAAAACAAGGATGAAATAACAGATAAAGGAAATAAGGTTATTGCGAAATCAACTAAAAGTGCTACTGGAATCCCTAAGCCATCTGGTATAAGACCGCCTACAGCAATGAAACGAAGTTGCCTTCCACGACCATCCAGTATTACTCGACACTAATTCAGCTGTAATCACGCCTTATTTATATTATTATTATTATTACCCTAACCACTAACTTGATTTACGATTATTGATTTTTTTTGTTGGCATTTGAAATGTTTCATTTAACTGGTCTCGGATCTTGAATCATATTTGAATACGTCTTATTATATTCTTTTTCAATTAAAACATTTTTAAAATATTTTGCGAGGAGTTGTTTACTATAACACCATGAAAACAAAAGCAGATTAACTATGAATCCAAAATATTAGTGTTTTTTCATTATAAAATAAAAACTCCGAATGCATCGCCAAAGCGAATGAAAGAAGGAGCCAAGCTTGAGCGGACATAAATAATTTATTATCCATTTTCACATTATTTTATTCAATCTAATGCTTTGCATACAAGCAAACAAATCAATTATTATTTGAATGAATGTAGGCTGCAAAGCTTGGCTGTCTTTACCGTAGAAGCAAGGATTATCCCAGTCAGGATTCTCCAGGTATGTTTTTAAAATAAAAATATTTCACAATTATGAAAAAGGATCTTAATATTTGGATATCTTTTGCTGTGTTTTTCATTGGGGTGCTAGTACTCAACGTCGTCTCATTTAAACATATATGCATAGATATATATTTTTTAACAATATGTCCGTTTGTTTTATGTGCCTAATGCTGATTAACAAAAACTATGTATACATATATATACATATTTATATATATTATTATATATTTAAAAATGAAAAATTGTTTATAATAAAAAATTGGCAATGCTGCCTTCTATAAAATTGGTTATAAAAACGCATATTTTGATGTTCCATTGGATACTTAGATATATATAAGGTGTCGTCATTCGGATTTATGGGAGAATATTTGTAAGTGGGTATGTCGTCTCCATTCGAGCAGATGTTATTTCTATTCTTTATGCTGTTGTCTAGGTTGAAGACATTGCGAAGGCCAAAATGTGTAACGGATGTGTAATGAGCTGTTCCTAAAACATTGTGGTATAGGCATGGAGTCGCCAAGCATGTCCCAATCAATTTTAATATACGAATTTCCACCTAAAAAGTGCAATAATTGCGGATTGACTATCGTGGTTTTAGCGATAGGTCTTTCATAGATGCCACGACGAACTCTCCCAAACATGTTTTAACTGCACGCTCAGTGCTACAACGTGAACGCACAACAATAAACAGCCTAGAAATCAAACATAGTATTACTATCGCAAGCATGTGGTCCTTTGGGCTCAGTAAGCAATTAAGTAAGTATCCTAGGACTCCTACGTGCATGTGCATGCAAGACATGCTCTGCGGCAGTATCCAACGACGACATTAATTTATGCAAACACTTTGGCGACCTGATAGTTCTTAGCACCAATGCGTGTGAGCAAAATCCAGCGATGCATGCAGAGCATGCATGCATAACACTCACGTGCGAGTCCAACGTAAGCTGTACGGCGCTTAATTGACACTTTCAAAAACTGATGAGCACGTATTTGGTCATTTCCAGCAAAAAAAACCGTGCGTAACTACTGCGATGATTGCAAATGGCGGATCCAGTGGAGTCGCGCACTGTATAATATCTACTGCGATATTGATATATTCTGTGTTGAACTGACCGGGTGTAACAACATGTTTCAAAACTAGATATTCGCAAATGGCTTCAAGCTACAAAACATCGCACAAAATCTGACTGCCAAAGAATTCTAGAGCATTTCAAGGGATATTGCAAAATTGTGGTATTTCTGTTGTTATCATCAGCGAAGATGTATACCACATATTTTTAGCAACCCAACTTAATGTATGTACATTATAGAGAATTGCCCTTGTAAATGTCAAAATTGACAATGTTTTGTACAGCGTATATAATCCAATTTTTTCATGCACTATCTTCAAGAGCAAACTTAAGCTACAGTTTAACTAGGTCTAGATCTCATATTGCATAGCAACTTCAGTTCCTTGTGTTAATTAATCTGTTGCTAGAACTAGAGAAATTATACATTTTCTTATAGTTCACTGTTATTAGATTTTTGCTCGCTTTTGAACAGAATAAGTTGAATTGACAATGGTGATAAATCCATGTGATTTGAACTATATTTTAATCAAATGCATCGCATCATGCAAACAATTCTCCATTGGATTCAAAGATTTATGCAAGGAAGAGATTGCGGAGTTTAGATGTAATGCGTATATTCACAGTAAACATTTGAAAAAAATAAAAGTCGTAGACAGCATTTATTTTCGAATAAGAATGAAATCAAATAATAGAATGATAAGTCTAAAGTCTTTGGTCTTTATATACGATGTAAACCTTGGATTTTTATGGTATTTCGCCTAAAACTTCTTGGTTAGCCAGCTGAAGCTACGATAAAGCATCAGCATCCATCTTTTATTGTTCTATCTTTATTGGGATTTAGCTTTGTTATTGGAAAACATTGATGATAATTGATGATGCCAATCCATGTACCAGGCTCTAATGACCGATTAAGAAAGAGTGTAAAAACAAGACATTCATAATTTTAAACTCATTATTTCTAGGGTTGTATAAATTCGGTTTTTGTAATTCATATTCATCAGTTTTACGCTCATATTTTTAGTGTTTATAATAAATACTGCTAAATTACTATAAAGTTTATATTGTTCTTGATCGTAGCTCGGTAAAACCAAGAAAAAATTACCAGAGATCTATTAAATATATATCATTATGATGAGAATATCATTGGTAGTCCCCGTCCATCCGTTTGTCTGTCCGTCATACAAAAAAAAGGATGAAGCTGGGCAACTATATTTAATTCTTTGGAAAAGTCGTAAATCAAAGAATGAATGTACATCTGAATGAATCAGAATCGGAATGAATGTACATCTGATTTGCATTTCACCTTTGTAGTCGACATTAGTGGAATTGCCATTTTTTCCTCAAACATCTTATGAACTCGATGGAATTTAGTCATGAAAATCAAATGTGATTTATTCGATTCAAATTTTAAATTTGTTGAGTAGTTGAAAAATTGATTTTATACGGATATTTTTATATGGATTTATGATAAACCCCATTTCAGAAATAAAAAATAAGACAGACGGACTACTCGCCAATAACAGGCTATATAATACACATCAGTCATTTATTCTAATGTGTTGTTGTTTTTGGAGCTCATCACAAAAAATTAATAAATATACAGTTGGGTAAATGGTTCGACCGTTTGCTCTATTGTCTCAGGATCATGGATTCAAATCCTGAAGAGCACACTAATGATAATACGTGGTGCCCATTGAAAGGTATGTCTATGCTACCCTTCGTTTTCTTACATTTCCATCCATATTTTCTTTAACTATTTATTTGTTGTGGTTAATTCCATATAACAAATAAAATCGATGTAATAGTCAGTAAAAAAAAAAAAATACTAAATTTCAGTAATTTCCGATGAAATAACTAGTATTAACTCAATTGTATAAAATCTGAGATAAAATGATTCGATATCCTAGAATAATATGGCAATAACGCAAAAACGTGTTAGTAACAAATTTCAGTAGAACGCGATGAAAATACTGACATTTAATTTAATGTCCATGAAATCGGGAGTAAATATTATATCGAAGGTATCCGAAGTTATGAAACGTTTTTGCTCAGATTGTACAATGTTATTGCATTAACTTATAAATGCTTCCATACCAAATTTCAGTACAATTGGCGTGAAATATGCGGAATAAGTTTTGGGCCGATTTTGCCCATTCACGAACTTAACAATTTTTTTTACAAAATATGTTCAGAAACCAAATTTCATCAATCTTTAAAACTACATAAGTTCTCGAGGTCACAGATGGAAGGACATCGATCAATTTAATTTAATTTTTTTTTTTAATATTTTTTTTTTGATTCTATGAATATGTCTCCAAGAAATTTATGGTGGGAAACAATTATTTCTATACATTACATACTTTGCACAGAACCCATAATACCCCCAGACAATTGACTGATGGGTATAAAAAGAAAATTGAGGTTAAAGCTATTCTAGTAACAAGAGACAAACATCAAATAAATTTTTCAGCTTTGCTAAGAATTCACAACATATAAAAAATACAATAAAACACATTTTTTGTTGGAACCAGACATTCCTGGTTGTAAGACACCCCGATTAAATTTTTTGAAATTAGTTTTTAGGTATCATATTTACGATTGTAAACCCTATTTTATTTAAGTTGTTCATGTTGTGAAGCCATACACTACACTATCGTCAATTCTGGGATTAGATGTCCATGTCAGATATATATCGCTTAATCGCATTGTTATACATGACGCCAATAAAATTGGCAAAGTGTAAATTAGTTTTGACGGGACGTTTGTAACACCCAGAACGAGTGTTCGAAGACCTATAAAAACATATACCGATATGATCAGCATCAGCACTGAAATTTTTCTACACATATCCGACCCTCCTTAAGCACAACTAGAAAGAAGGAATTGAGATAGACTACGATTTAGCACACACTTTCTGGGGAAAAAATATTTGATCGAAGTTTGAGTTTGGTTAAGATCCGACCCATGTTTCGGGTACCCCAGTTCAATTCTTTACACAAAATTGTATTTACCGAAAATAGTCGTGAATGAATGAAAATTGGATGTACCTCCAGTAGTCCCATATGGTCCTAATAAAGGTTTAAGTGCAGAATTAGGCACAGTTATCATTCAAATGTTAAAAAAATTTCTGAATTTAGTGAATATAAATATAGTTAGTGAGTGTACCAAAAATGAGCAAAGTTGGATGAAAAATTAATCAAATTAAAAAAATTAGTTTTGCGTTATCAGAATTAAGACCAATGTGTGTACCAAAACAGAATAGCATTGGATAATAATCAGATGTACTTTCAGTACATCTATGTGGTCGAAAAAAAGGGTTTAGGGCAAATTTGGCCAAAAAAATTAATCGCGTTGAACATTTAGTTCTCATAATTTTGATTAATGTGTTTACAAACAATCAGCAAGATTGGATGATAATTTGGTCCGAAAATAGGTCTTTGAGCCAATTTGAACAGAGCAATAAATATTTGTGAAGTGACGTGTATTTCACTGTCGGCCTGAATCGACTACACTTTATTACTTGCTTTTTCGTTACCATCTTTCGAAGACTGAAGTATTAGGTTGTTTTACAAACTCTGAAATGTAAAGAATTAATGACCTTGGATTTCACTATAAGGAGCATTTTATTCTCTGGTTTCATCGAAAGTGATATTAATGAATCAGCCATAGAATGAGGTCATTATGGGTTTGTGAAAGTATGTAAAGCATATAAATATTCATTTCCGACCATATGTTTCTTGGAGACATATTCATAGAATCAAAACAGTAGGCTAAATACCTATTTCTGTCTATCTGTTCACACGATAACTTGAGTATTTCTTGAGCTAGAATATTCAAAATTTGGGTTGTGAACATATTTTGCAGAAAGCTCGACCGAGTTCGTGAACGGACCAAATCGGTCCATAATTTCGGGTACCTCCGATAGGACATTTTCTTTGGGTTTCCCAAAAATAAGCAGAAAATTCAAGACCTTAATTGTACTGAAATTTAGTATGCAATCATTTTAAGGTTGATGCTATAACATTGTACACTTTGAACAAATTTGGCAAAAATCTTTGGGTACCTCACACACAACGTTTTCTCCAGATTTCACACATTTACGCATAAAAGCAAATTATTAAGTCGCATTGCACTGAAATTTGGTATGGACACATTTTTAGACTAATGCAATAACATTGCATAATTTGATTAATTTTTAATTCGGTCTATAATTTTGAGTAGCCCCAATAGAACGTTTACTACCGATCTCACGGGAGTTAGCTTAAAAGCTAGGCATATCATCGCATGCTATTGAAATATGTAACTTAAGCATTTTTACGTTTTTTGCATATTATTCTTCGATATGCGTGAAATCTGTCTAAAATTTTTGATGCATTCCATAGGCGTTTTGTACCCGATTTAACTTAATTAAGGAGATACGATTTGTATCATTGGATGTTACTGAAATATGGTATTCTTGTAATATTTGATTCTCTTATCAATTGAATGACTGATGGGTTGCTACAAATACAATCAACTCGGCATATAATGTTTCTGATCGGAATTAAGGGTACATCAGTGCACCTGATTAGTAAACATAAAGATCTCTATGCCATATTCGTTCAAAATGCAATATAAGTGTTTAAAATTTGACATTACAACTAACAATGTTATAAGCATCGCCAATTTTCAAAGTAGGCATGATCGAACAAAATTCAGAGGTACCACCAATAAAGGAAAAGCGGGCTTTATGCCGATTAATCCAGAAATTTAAACACATGGCAATGAAGGTACTTAATAGCATATTAGTATTAATTAAGATAATACGCAATGCATTAGTGAATCACATCCCAACTAAATGTTCCTCAACCAATCCCAGGCTACGTGAGTCAATCTGTCTGCCTAATGCGAATTTTTCTTGTTTTTGTTTTAATTTAATTAGGTTACTGATTTTGTGTCTGATGTGATTGCACTTTTTATGAACGAGACTGACGTCTACTGTAGTGGGCATGTTTTCAGTCATGTAAGAAACATAAGTTTAAGATCACTGCTTTTGAAAATTCGATTCAATTCTGCCATTTCTTCTAATTTGTGACAGCGCCACAAGACGGGATACGGATAGCCGAAGATGACTTTTATTCTATAAATATCCAAATTTTTTATTTGAAATATAACAATCAAAAAACGAACACAATCAATAATTCTATACTGAAAGAATATCGGTGTAATAGTCGGTCAAGACAGTCTACATACTATCCATCAGTTATTCATTTTATAGAATCATCGAAATTTTGCAGCAATACCCAATTCCAGTTACTTTCGATAAGTTGAGTGAATAAAGCAAAATCTCCGGTGAAACGCCTGTGAGATGTAACTGATTTCAACTCAAATTGAAGAATTGTATAAAGATGACATAAACTAACTTAAATTTCAAATTTCGGTAGTATGCCTTAAAACACTTGGCTTTAATGGTAATTTTCCTGATATCAGAAGTAAACGTCCATAGGAGGCACCTGAAGTGAAGAACCGATTTTGCTCAAATTGTACAAGGTTATTGAATGATTCAAAAATGCGTTCATACCATATTCCAGTAGCATGCCTTTATACCAATAACATAAATCTGCTTTCATAGCAAATCTCAGTAATAAGCAAGGAAACGCCTGTATTTTAAGCTAATTTCCGTAAAATCGGGAGTAAACGTGCTATAGGATATTATGGACCAACTTTATCGGTGTGTTCTGAAAACAAATATCATTAACCTATTTCTAAGTCAACTCAAGTTTTCGAGATCACAGACAGACAGACATCGGTCAATCGATTTATTTATTTTTTTATTCTATGAATATGTCTCCAAGGACCATATGGTAGGAAATGATTATTTTTATGCATTACATACATTCTAAAACATACATACATTAAATACATTCTAAAAAGCCANCTAAAACATACATACATTAAATACATTCTAAAAAGCCATTATAGCCTTAGTCTATGACGGATGGGTATAATAAACACAAAGAAACTAAGTACTGGTTAAATAAGTCTGAAAAGGGTAATTAACAGATGAAACTCCTGAAAAACTCCGAAGACAAATACATTAAATCCAAATATAATAAAATTAAATGTAGAGTAGAGTTTTAGATTTTGATATTTATACGAATTTTTATATGATAATAGAGAGTGAGAATTTTTTAACAAAATTGTTATACACATTGTATCCATACTTTTGTAAAGCCCAGAACGAGTAATCGGAGAACTATCAAAATGAGTACCGATATGTTCAGCATTATCACAGAATTTCCAATAGCGATGTCCGTCCATCTTCGTTCGTCCGTACGTCCGTCCGGCATGTGTTGAGCTAGATTTAATGGAAACATCATAGATCAAAGATCGAACTTAATTCAATATACCGGATACCTCCAGTACACCGATATAGTCGAATAGCCATGTTCAAATTTTGTAATTTAGTTGATATTATCGTAAGCCATGAATGAGGTAGAAAAGTCGAGAAGAAAAATTTCAGAAAGATCTCTACCCCAACTATGTCGACTCAATATAAGGTTTAATTCCAAATAAAGCCTACAAATAAATAAATTTCCAGAAAATTTTGGATGAAATTGAACACCGCTAAAACCAATTTAAGTACTTGAACTGTTCGACATCCGATAAAATACGGTGGTAATTACGAATATGATCAAAAGTGAATGAAATTTCATAATCTATATTTTCAAAATATAAATGTGATCGGAAGATCACTAGAATAGATACCTAGAAGAACTATCATCTAAAAAATTGATTTTTGTGTGAAATTCGGAGACCAAAATGTATAACGATAAGCGTCATCTAGAAACCATCTCGAAAGGAAGCAATGTAGCGATATCATAACGTTCGTCGGTCTGTCTACAAGTCTGCACGGTTATCCATCATCAAAATCTAAATAAAATAAAAAGAACGGGTGGAGCTAGGTTCTGCCGAACTACTTATGGTAATTTAATGGAAAATCTAAGTTCTTAGTTCGAAAATGGTTCCGATCCGATTAATATTTCGGGTAGTTCCAGTACATCTTCAATATCAAAACTTTTTGTATCAAAATAACTAAACAGATCGATGAAATTAAATTATTAATTGCTATTAATATCACAGAGAGAATTTTATACGGAACAGCCCATACATAAAATGAAAATTGAGAAATACCAATAAGGCGATGACACCGATATAACCTTTTTCAGACATAAAAATGGGATGGAACGGAAAAATTTGAGTGGTATCACCCAATGCAATGCTATATTGGCTAAATATGGGGTTTCCTAACAAATTTGTCACAGAACCCTTATAAGTGAAAGTAACTTATTATTTGAGATTCAATGTTTGAGAATCATTCAAATGCTCAAATGAAGTAAATGCATGCTAGACAGGTCTAAAATGATCAGAACAAATTCAGGAATACCATGAGTACGTTTATAATTATGACGATATTATATTGTATATAATACTAGAAAAATTGACATCATCGCCTGTAACTTAATTCCATCTAATTGAGCCATCTTAAGAATAAATAATTTCATGCTGCACTTCCCAAATACAAATTTTAAGCCGATGAAAAATTAAAATACTCTGTTACCAGAAATGTTATAAAATTTTTTGTCAGCTCTACGATGACTTTTTGGCTCTTTCCTTGAGCCAAAATCAAAAATGCACAATTTGCAATTCCAATTACATCTTATTAATGGTTGTTTTGCGTTTCTTTGACCTGAAGCCGACTATCTAGTTTTTAGGATTTTACAAAGATGTCTAAAAAAAACCTTTTGGTATAAGGATAAAAAAGTCACTGTCTATAAACAGTGCATAGTTCATACCGCACAAATTAGCATTTACACGGAGAGAGGTGTCATCTAGGTAATGCCAAATCCTCTTGCCAAATCAGCGATTTGGTAAGACAAATTATGTCCAGCCACTTTTGAAAAGCACTTTTTGAAAATTTCATGAACAAGATCAAATGTTTTGCTTAAAAATCAAGTGTAATTTTTATAAAAACAAATATTCGTATTATAAAATGTACGATGGCGTGTGGAATTTGGACAACGAGACTCACAGTTAAAAGGCATTCTCTTCCTAATTTAGCTAATGAGTGAACCAAACCTTCTGTAACATGCTTTATTGAAAATTTCATATCAACTAATGAGTCAATCTCCGATTTAAAGGAGTTTTTAGCACTTCAAAACCTTCTTATGGCATCTTTGCAGGGAAATAAATGCAGTTTTGATAAAAATGCTCAACTGGCTTTCCCAAGTAGCAGTCAAACTTTTGCAGAATTTACCTTCCTGAATCATTTACAAAATTATCTGTTACATGAGACAATCAATATGACTTACAATGCGTGTCTCCGCAACACGCAAATTCATTTCCTTCAAAAACAAACTGTTGAATCCGTACAATCCCACACTTCTTTCTCTTCATGGACCAAATATGGATATTCATATGTTCATATTAGATGCAAAAGCATGCTGCACTTATGAAGTGAATTACAGCAATAAATGAAATCGGGGCGTATCTTGTATATTATATGAAACCATGATTGAAATTAGGGAACGAATTGAAAATAAATTTGTAAATAGCACAGAAATTTCAAGTCTGGAAGATACTTATATATGCTTGCCTTGGTATGCATAAATATGTCACATCCTTCCAAAACAGTCCTTGTGAGCAATAATTGAAGCTTCTCATTGGATCTACTGATCGAATTAGTCTAGTTTCATTATGTTTAGTCTGTTAATAATTTTTTCAAGAAAATATATTCTAATATCCTGTGTTATCAGATATCTTTGGTTCAATATTAATACACACCATAACAACTACTTAAGGGAACTCGTTATGTTATATTTTATTTGGCGTTAGCATGATTACTCCTCATTCATGCTGAACATACCAATAATTGAAGGAAATTGGCAACAGTATGCAATTTTTGATGAGGTCGAATTAGATAGTGATTAAAATTTTATGGAGAACTTCATAATGGATAATCCTAACAATAAAAACGTTTGATTCAACTAAGTTATCCCCGGGGACGTGCAGGTGTTAGAAAAATTAGATTGTTAACAAAAGTATATCAGAGTTTGAATATAAGGCTGTCAGTCATTCCCCTTAATTAAATGAAAGTCCTTTTGCGTGTGCCAACCGGATAAACAGAATTTTGAATATGTTGTGCTACATTTCATACGTTCCCAATTAATCCATGGAGGGTAATATATCGAGGTGTCCGCCACGATACCATATTACTATATTCAAAATTTAGAAAACTTCAACTGTTAATAATAGATGAAGTTTCCAAGGCCCCAAATTTTACGATATCTGGACTCCCGTCAATAATGCGTTCAGATCAATTGTATTTTTCAAGCAACTTAAAGCAAATTTCCACCTGTTGGAGAAAGACGTATATTTGTTTGAAATCCAAATGATTTCTAGAACATATTATATTGCTTCATTTTCGTCTTCGAATCTTGTTCGAATATTTCAAATGAACAGAAAGTTCGCGTCAACGTCATTGTCAGGCTATTGTTATTGCACTTTACAATATGGATATAGGACAAATGAGGTCTGAAAATGTCAGAATTCACTTAAATTAAAATCTATTAATTCAGAAGAATACACATCCAATGCTATTCATAAGGTCAAGTAAGCTTCTCTTGCTGCTGATAGCACGCAGCGAAATGACAAAAATGTAGAATGTTTTAAAATTTTAGAAACACAGTGTCTTTCGTTCTTTATAATATTAAAAAATGTCCAAAATACATGATGAAAGTAAATGTAGACGGATCAGTGGAATTGGGCTTTTAATGGAAATAAGCCCATTCTTTTAATTTATGCAACTAGTCGTCGGGAGGAAATTAGATACAAATGCATTTAATAAATTAATAGTTTCAAATAAATTTCACAACATTTAAAATCGTTTTATATTGATTTCGTCCATACTGATATGACTATCCTACTGCATGCGATATCACAATGTCAGTCTATCTGTCTCAAAATATAGAGGAAGATCGATGCTCTGTGGTTACGAAAAATAGAAGTCAGACTTAATGAATAAAATCATACATCTACGTTTGCTTCCAATTGAACTTACTCCACTATACCTTTGTGTTCGAAATTAAAGTTGAACTTCAAAATACCCCGAAATAAATTTACTATTAGGGTACTTACAATTTATTAATTAGGATCATCTTGGTAGTGTCGATAATGCGCAAAGAATCTACTAAATCCGAAAAAAATTCGGGAGCACCTCCAATACATCTCTGAAATTAAAATAATTCAAGGTAATTGACAGCGCAAAATATGCAGGATCTTATGAAATTCAAGCGAACCCGCAATGTATCCATATTAAAGAAGAAACGGCTTTTTGCTTATTTACCACATATGATTTTTCAGAATAGGGGTGATACAGAAGGTGCAATCAGCACAACAATTTCGCTCAAACAAAGGGATTTATGCAGAAATCCCATGATGTCTAACAAAAACATATGTTATTTTGGTAATCAAAATGGTATTAAGAAATAAAAAAGTCATTCAAATTGGTACATTATCAAATCGTGATATTACGAATTCAAGAAGAATGACCATGACTGGAAAAAATGCAGTCGAATTATGCCTAAAATTCTCAGAGGTGACGTCTATCACACTGTCGGATTGCGCAGAATCCGAAAATGGCAGAATATATTGAGTGGAGTGTAGAAACGAGACATACGGTGGTTTGTACGTATGT
>JXOS01079850.1:0-13487 GCA_001015075.1 Cirrula hians
GACATATCGTGCAGAAACGAAAGCCGCCCGACCGGCAACAAAAATGAATTGATGGTTATAAGCAGTATATGAAGCTGTTAAAAGATAGTACACCAGCATTTATACATCTATATGTGATATTTCATTAAACATGAGTTCATAATTTTACACCACAATCAAAACAATTGTCATCTGAATGGACTACACATGGGAACCAACACGAAATCCTAAACAACGCTACTTCCTGAAAAAAGAAAAACCAACAACAGTGACAAAGCGTTATAAGCGCATGTGAAGGACGAAATCAGGGAAAAACGGAAAAACCATTTGACTTCTGCATTCAACTTTTTCACCAGATCTGGCCCCAATGAATTGTTCTTTTCCTCAGACCTCAGATGCAGAGGTAATCACCGAAACGAAGCCCTATTTTAAGCTGAAGATAAACCGCACTATAAAAAANGCCCTATTTTAAGGCAGAAGATAAACCGCACTATAAAAAACGTATCGAAAAATTGCCTGATCGCTATAGTCGCTGTTTCGCTGTCAACTATATTGAATAAGAACATCCAACTTTATGAAAAAACAAGTAAGAAAGTTGCAGTCGGCCGAGAGTGAGAACCACGTTACTCTCAAAATAATTAGAATAATTGTTATGTTTAAATTTGCTCAGAGCCCTCTTTACGGTGAATTGAATGTATCTATCAGTTTCATCCACTCATATGCATTGGTGGAACATACATTAATCAAAATTATGATAACTCAATATTAAAATTTCGTTGAATTTAATAAATTTTTCTAGCAAAATTTTCCTTAAACTCTCTTTTTCGACCACATAGGTTTACTTGAGGTAACTCTGAATTTCAAACACTCTTGCCCATGTTCAGTACATACTCCTACAATATTTATGTTCAATCAATTCAGAAATTTTTATAATTTAAACCATAACTGTGAGTAATTCTGCACTTAAATCTCTTTATGGGAGTAATGGACGACTTTTTTTTTTTAAAACACATAGATATTATAAATATCTCTTACGGCTCCAGGAGATTTAAGGTTGCAATTTTGAGTAAAGAGTGGTAATAGAGGAACCCAAAATATTGGTCGGATCTAAACCAAATTCAAACTTCCATCTAACATTTGTCCCTAGCATGGGTTGCCGAATTTCGTTAGTCTAGCTCAATTTGTTCTTTCTCGTTTTTGCTTACTGATGGATGGATGGACGGACATGGTTAAATTAATTCCTCGTTGTGGGTGTTAAAAACGTACCGCAAAAACTAATATACACTTTGCCAAATTCATAAGCCTAGGAATTTTTCAGCAGAACTGTTATGAACGTGTGTTCTAAACAACACCACGAACAGACAATTCACTGATTATCGGACATTGACTCTAAGCACTGCAACCACCAGCTGTCCGTTGGGATGTTCACACATAAGCACTATATATTTCCTTTGCATTCGGTGATATGGTTTGATACTGTTGATTCACTAAATTTTATACTCTTTCTATAATTTCATTCATTGGAAAAAGTATACGGGAAATAATGGACGAAATTCGAAATCACGTTTAATGTCAGGGCAAGTGTTGCCAACTTCATGACAAGAAATTGTTCAAGTTCGTTTTTTTGAAGATTTTTTTCATAATCTTTTTCCGTTGCTTTTTACAGTAATCCATCAATTCTATCATAATTGCATACTTTACAGTTATAAATTTAATTCAAATATGGTACCAGCCATGCCATATTAAAAGCATTTATTAACGGCATTGAGAGGTCAATGATAAGATTTGCGAACGATGCTTAGAAGTAGTAATATCTTGGAAGCTAAANAATGCTTAGAAGTAGTAATATCTTGCAAGCTAAATGCACGCATATACTTCAAGTGGAGTTGAGGATATACAGCGCGTGTTGTTGCTACACGTAAGAGTAAGAAAAGGGCTTGAAACAAATAAAAACATGTGTTATAAAATAACAAAAAAAAATTGAAAATAAAACTGAGTCTGCGACCATAAAGTGTGGATACTCTTGTCCATGCGAGAGAACAATAAATTGTTTGCCACACACATGCACAGACAAGCAAGTGCACATATGTGTGTACGCCGTAGGAGCACATCGTTAAATCGGTTAAACAATAAAAATGGCAAAGCGATGGGGAGTTGTGGTAGCAAATTTTATACAGGCCTACGCAGTAGTTTCACTGTAGATCTTGTAAAATATGTTGCTGCGATAGCATAAGAAAAAAAAACAATTTTTAAAATTAAAGTATACAACATGGTTTGGTGTAAGAGAAGATGGCACTACTTTAATTATTGGCAAGTTCACTTGAAACATAAGCCATTTGGACAAATGCGTTTTTAGCTAAAATGCGACAGCCAGCTGCGTAATTTTCAAGAGTGGTCTATGAGTTATGCGCCACAGTCGGGAGCACACAAAAGTCAATGGCGCAGAAAACGCATAAAATATTTTATTTATTTTTGAATAAAGGCTGCGGCTTGGGATAATGTGAGCCATTAGTAAACCAGCCAAAAATAAATATTCAATTTTCGAATAAATTGCCAGCGCCAAAGCATGCGTTGGTTGAACATCTCAGGCTTTGCAATTAACGCAAGGTTCATCGGTATTTTACTTGGGAAAATACTTCAAGCAAAATTATGTTTCTGTCGGTATTTGAATTTCATCTCTCATTTGACCTCAACAGTACTACAATTTATAACCGAAATTATGTACGTTATTACTTTGTGCCCAAGCATTTGGCCTTTCATGCACTTTTCATGTTCATTCCTTTGTTTCATGACGGTGTTCTTGTTGAACATTTAGCTTGCCTTAAACAATTTTCAAGTTGAGCTAAAACAATTTTCGAGGATTCAATTTTACGAGCAAATACTTATTGTTGACTTATGCAAAATTTTATAATGAGTCAGCTTTGCATCATGGCATATTTAAATACGACCGACCCTTTGTTTGCAGTCAAACGAAACAATTTCAAGTTATTACACTGCGCTCTATTCCAAAACAAATAATCAAATATTTTCCTGTACTATTAGCATTTCTAAATGACTTCCAACAACATGGTTGAATAATTGAATTTTGCTGTCATTTCGCATTCACATTTACGTTTAAAGTATGATGTTCAGTGATGAAATTTTGCTTACATCTTTTATTAAACCACATTTTAAGCGGGATAATTGTGTTACATACCGAGTGACATCCCTCTTTTTGAATGTACGGTCGACGAAAATAAATTGGAAACAAGCATATTGTAGCTATCACTACAGTTATGGAAAAAAACTAAGTTGAAGTGAATGTAAGTAATACGTTGCTAAATAATTTCAAAATGACGCTGGATTGCGTACCCCAGATTTTATGTAATATGTTTTTAACGAAACACTTTAATAACTATTTGGGATTTCTACAAATGATAAATGTATTGACCGATCACCTAAATGTACTTGAAACAGACCAAACTAAATTATTTAATATTGTTTAATTTAAAATTAATTGCCGATCGCACTAAAAATTCTACATATATGCAATTAAGCAAATATTTTAAGATTAAGCCTGTTTAATCTATTTATGTTACCTAACTTTGTGCAAAGTCTGAGTTTAGTTCAAAATGAATTCATAGAAATAAAAAAAAATTTTAAATGCATGATGTTTGTGGAGATAAGTCAGTTGGAATCATTATGTTAAGCCCGACGGATCTTTGCCATTATCATTATATATATATCTCATTTTATACTACTGTGTTCAAAGTAAAGTGAATATTTAATTTAAACTGCCTGGCCAACGATGCGATGTTTTATTTTTATGCTGGTGACATCTGTGCCTTATTTTATTTTTTAATTTATTTGAAAATCATCATTAGTCATATGGTTATGAGAGGAAACATGCAGAATGTTGCAGCGCATCGACTATGTCAAAAATGTTAATAAGTGGAACAAAGAATTCAAAGAAGGCAGAGAACGTTTTGATGGCACGAAACGCTCCGAGCGACCATCAACGTCAACTGAAGAGCAACACTTAACGAAAATCAAGGAATTGGTCCTTGAAAATCGACGATTGAGAACTAGAGACCTTGTCGTTATAGTTGGAATTTCTGTTGGAACAGTTTAACCAATTAAGAAGGATAATTTTCGCCTTAGAGAAGTCAAATCTCATTTGGTGGCAAAAACACACAATTTTCATAAAATAATTCGTGAGTTGTTGGCCAAAAATTCCACTCATATCGTTCCACAACCGCCTTATTCACGTCACATAGCTCCATGTGACTTTTAGCTATTTAACAAACTTAAAAAATTTTTCCGGGGACACCGCTTGGATTCTGTTGAACAGATTCAACGTGAATCGGCGCGCGTCTGTGTGTCACATCGATAACTTCAGTTAATTTTGAGATAGATCGATCAAATTTGATTTCTGTAAAAATTTTGTAAAAAAAAAAGGTCAAGTTCATGGACGTGCCAAATCGGTGAACAAGTTCGGGTATATCTCGATTTCACGGATATCAGTAAAATAGTCTACCCTTTCATTTTATTATACTGAAATTTGTTGTGGAACCATATGATATGAATGAAATTTTACTCCCGTTTTCACGGAAATCTGTAAAATAGCCAAGCATTTCATTGTATTCCAAATAGTTGAATTAGAACGAAAGAGTCACAAAACGATGTGTATTATATATTCGATTTTAATCGACTTTAACATAAAACTTGTTCAATATTATAAACATTTTTACTCAATTGAAGCCATGGCTCTTAAAATTATATATAAGTTTAATTTTTAATTAAATTTCTGTCGAATTGGTTATGCAGCTAAAATTAAACCTATCTAACCAAGTATTGGCACAAGTATTTTATATGATCGATTATGATAAAATATTTAATTTCATCGGGATAAGTTTGTATGGCAGCTATTTCTAAAATTAAACCGATTTAATAATTTTTTTTTATTTTTAAACGAAAAATTTTCAGGTATAATATTCATCGTCTTGGCCATCAAACTTAATTTTTCCTTAAATTTCACCTCCTTGGAGCGAGCAGTGGATAAGCCAGCTGAGACACTTCAAGCACGAAATTGTTTCAGAACATTGTCCTCATTAGCAAATAAAACCGAGTTCAACTCAAAATACCACAACTGCGTATTTTTAAAAGAATAAAAATTATCACCGATAGAAAAAAGCATAATATTTATTTAATTCATCGCGCATTTGTTGCACAAGAAATTGGACAGAAAGATTTCGATTTCAAATGTAATGAAATTTCGATGAATCCGTTAAATATATTATTAACAAAAGATATTCCAAAAACATTTCTCGTTTCTCAAAGATTGCATTACTATTAACGTTGTGCTAAAAGCAAGACCTGTTTTTGCCGGTTCTACAAATTGTCAATTTATATGGTGTCACCCGGCCAAAGTCTAGACGATTATTGTCTTACCGGACGGGCAATCGACGTGAACAAAATCATGGCATGGCTGTATGGGTCATTAAATTATTTGATCCATCCGTCAATCGAAGCTAAGACAGCATAACCCTTCTTATTTTGCTCAAACATAAATTTAAAGGGTATACCCTAAACATCGATAAAAATTTTTCAAATAATCACTTCAATCTGATGGCCCAGTTTGTATGAGTGTTGTATTATTAAAGAACTTCAACTTAGCAATCAATGGTCCAAATTGGTTTTAATAATATAATACGGAACAATTAAATTTCAATGGTGTATTCTCAATAACAAAAAAGATTTTTTCATACGGACTTTATTCTGACTGACCAGTTTGCATGGCACATGTATCCAGAGTTGAATCGACGGTCTTTTAAAAAACTATTATTTGTTGTACGCGTTGTACGCTGAACTATAAANTATTACAACGCTGAACTATAAAATATATCCAGAGAAATGNGTACGCGTTGTACGCTGAACTATAAAATATATCCAGAGAAATGGTACAGAGAAGTCACTATAAAGATGATGGAGATATCTCTGATATTCATTCAAACATGTTATTTTTTTCGTTCACGCTCCGATAATAATTATTATCCCAATAATAACAATTTCGTTGAATTTCATTAATTTTTCTGGCCAAATTTGCTTAAAACCCTCTTTTCAGACCACATATGTCGACTGGATGTACCTCTGATTTTCATCCAATAATTGTGATTTTGGTACAAGCACTGATAATAATTATGATCAATCAATAATAAAATTTCGTTGATTTTCATTAATTTTTCTGGCAACATTTGCTTAAACCCTCTTTTCGGACTACATAGGTGCACTGGAGGTTCCTCCGATTTTCATCCAATCATTGTGATTTTTCTACACCCATTGATAATAGGTATGATTACTCAATTATAAAAATACGTGGAATTTCATTAATTTTTCTGGATAAATTTTCTTGAAACCTTCTTTTCGGACAACAAACATATACTGAAGGTACCTTCGATTTTCATCCAATTAGCCAATTTCATTGGTGACGTGTTCGAAATGTTGTTCGAATAAAACCTTCATTCTGATCGACCAGTTTATATAGCAAATATTTCCAAAAGGCTCCCCATTATCATAATTTTTGAATATGCACAATCTTCAATAAAAAGTATTTTTACCAAGTTTCAATTAAAGCTGAGGGATACGTTTGCATAACAAAAGACGGACATACCGACAGCCATTAAACGGGTACGGCTAGATTCTTGAGTTAATACTAATTACAACGGTATACTTTGACAATTTTATTTGCGACTTATACGTCTCCAAAATATTAAACCCCAATTTTAAGTCTCCAGCTCTCATTTTTAAAAATTAATTTTTCAATTGTAATGCCCATGAGTCAATCATTTTTTAGAATCTTCAAAATTTTTCGGTAATCAAGATTTCAGTAACTTCCGACGCGATATCTGAAAATTTAATTTATTCAAGAAAATTTCGGGTAAAAAAACTGTGAGAGATACCCCAAACTACGCTCTCAAATCATTCAAATCGGAGAATGTTATGGAAATTATGTGCAAATTTAATGCAAATCCATTCGAAGGTGCCCGACATTATGATTTACCAAATTTAATGCTAGTATCCGTGAAATCGAAATTATACTTTCTATCACAGGTAACGAAATTATGGACCGATTTCGGCCCTTCAAAATGTGTTCAAAAACCGCACCGAAATTCCTCAAGTTATAGTGTACACAGACACTCATATCGATATTTACTTTTTTTTCTATTCTATGAATATATCTCCAAGATACATACATAAGCAGGGATAATCTCTATGAATTAGATACTTTGCGCAAACCCATAATACCCACAGGTTATAAAAAGTTAACTGATCTCTGTTTTTGGAACTCGGGTAGTATTAATAAATACGGTAAAAAATTCTATCTGTGCTGGGAAGACGGTTCTGTTCAAGTTATCTGAAATGGTGAATCGATTTAAGCAATTTTTGAAGGGGTTCCAGAGTAGTATAATCGTTATATACATGCTGTTTTAACTTAAACTAAGAACAAGGGAAAATTACGTATTTTGAAAAGAGGAGAAACACGCAGTTCTGCATACTGTTTATTCTTATTAAAAAAACACATCACTAAATGAAAGTTCTTTCGACTCCATGATAAATTCAATGATGATTAAATCAATATTTCAAGGCACTACGTACTTTGCACGAACCCATAATACACCCAGCCAATGAGTGATGGCTGTAATAAATATAAACCTACGTTTATAAATGTGCATAAACATTTCGAGCTGACAAAACAATATTTTTATTCACATCTAAGGTAAATATAAAAATAATTGCTGACAACACTCGCAACATTACATGACATCAGCACTTATTGTTAAAGTAATATCAAATGAATTAAAACAAAAATTGAGCAATAATAATAAAATTGCAATAAGAGAAAATAATTGCTCTAATTAATATAATTGTTATTAAATTACGTATTGTAGTAAATTAATGTTGAACTAAATGAAATGGCAGTAGACAGCATGCCAGCGACAGCACCAATGTTCATTGATAATGATACCATGGTATAGACCAGCATACACAGGATACTCATACGACACGTAGATATGCACACATAATTGAAACTTTATGTAATTGTATAACACCGACATAATTATTTTAATGCTGTATATTCATTATAGAGCAAATGCTTAATGGTTGGTACGCCATTGGTGTCTTAATGCCATAATACTCGAAGTTTAAAAATTAAACAATTAAAAAACAATTTGTGCGTAGATATAATTTAAATTGTGTGCAACCAGGTTCAGCTGCTTGTTCGTTAAAATAATCTAATTGAATAACTAAAGTGGAGGAGTCTAGACAAATACTAATTTTATTGGAGAATAGATATGAAAAAAAAATATATAATTTAGACATAAATTCAATCTTTAATTGGGGCAGATTTGATCATTGCAATATTTTTCATAAAATAAAAAATTTCGTAAAATTTAATAAAATATTAAATCACTTCAAAGACATTTTTATAAACGTTGCCAATAAAATTGGCAAAGTATATATAACTTTTGACGATACGTTACTAACCCCCAGATTGAGTGATCAGCGACTTATCAAAATGTATACCGATATGATCAGCATTACCACAATAATTGATCTAATGATATCCGCCAGAAAAAAGTAGAAAGTAGAAATGGAACTAGACTTACGAAATTCAGCACAAACATTATTGGGAAAAATGAAGGATGAAGGTTTGAATTTTATCCCACCAATATTTCGAGAACCTCCAGTACACCTGTTTACTCTAAATTCGCGCTTTAACTGTACTAGAGGCGTAAGAGATGCTATATCGCAATGCAATTTCGTTATTACGAATAAAAATTAGAGTAACCTCCAGTTCACCTATGTATTCCGAAAGCAAAAATCAAATTCAAAGAAATGAATATTGAGTGATCACAATTATTTTCATTGTGCGTACGCAACATGAAGAAAACTTAATGAAAATTAGAGGGACTTCCAGTACATCTATGTGGTCCGAAAGGCAAGTTTACCGAAAAAAAAATTCATCAAGTTCATTTTATTATTGCGTTATCATGATTATGATCAACGTGTGTTCCAAAATTGAGCAAGATTGGATGATCAGAGATACTTCCAGTACAACTAACTATGTGGTCTGAATTGTGAGTTTATAGCAAATTTAGGTAGAAAAATTAATCAAACTCAACAATATTTTGTTATTGAGTTATCATAATTATTATCCATGTATGTATTAAGAATGGACATGATTGGATGAAACTCGAATGTGGACCCAATAGAGTGTTCTGAGCACATTTGGATAGAGCAATTACATTAATTATTTTAGGAGCTTCGTGTATCCCCTCAGCTGAATGTAACGTTCATATTTGTTGTACTTTTGTGCAAGCGATGCAGCAACTTGAACGGTTCGACGCAATAGGAAAGAGTATACTGACAGAACCACCTTATTTTCGGTTTTAACCGGTCCGCCAACCTTTTTTAATAAGGTTTCGTCACTTGAAAAGAGACTGAACACATCCCACGGATAGGTTCCTGGCAAGGAAAATTATCGCACCAAAGGTCCGGTTTATCCTGAAAAAAATTTATTGACCAACAAAATGTTACAATTGTCATTTAGCTATTTTAGATTAAAACAAAATCAGTTAAGACTTTGATTGTGATCTGTTTCAACGAGAAAGGTAGGGGCACACATATCTCCTGCTTTATCTACAACGAGTTAGTAAAAATCGAAAATAGGTACGTGAGAAAGTAATAATCAACTTATGCTAACACATCGCCTTGGAATATTTTAGCAACACCTATACTGATTATTGTCCACTTATATCTTCTTCCTTGATTCAATTCTACCTTAATTAATAATTTTTAATGTCTGATTTATCGTTTAATAAATATTGTTAAAAAAAATTATCAATTTTCATTGATAATACGATATTAGTCAGTATGCATCCTTTATTTTGACGAAATCGACAAGTTGGCTTTACTCAAATAATACCTATGATAATTGAAAATATTATTAATATCTTCATTATCTTTATTTTAANAAAATCGACAAGTTGGCTTTACTCAAATAAGACCTATGTTAATTGAAATTATTATTAATATCTTCATTATCTTTATTTTAAATTTTCATTGACATATATTGATTTTTGTGAGGAATGCGACAAATTCACACTAAATTTTCTTCTATATAGCTATATTTAGTGTGCCCTAAAATATCATCCTTGAATAATTAATGAAATCTATTAAATTGAAGACTATTACGAAATTTCATTGACATAAAACCTTCTTTTCGTGTATATAAGCATTAAGCGGTTACTGCTAAATTTTATCCGAAGACTTCCATTATTAGTACTCAACCAAATTTTTCCAATATCATCCCGAATCCCAAATTATATAAAAATAAGCTAATTCTGCTTCATTTGGAGTAAGCCCTATATTTCGTCCACATAGCTCTGCTGGGGTGATTCTGAACTTTATTTGATCTTGGTCTTTTTTGAAACATTTATAGGTCATACCAATATAATCTTAATTATTGTATATCAGCCAGTTTTCTAATTCTTTGTTGCTGATTTGACGTAAAACACTTAATTTGGACCACAAAGGTGTACTGCAGGACCCGAAATACTGGTCGCATTGTAAGCAAGTTTGAACCAATACTTTTTCATTTATCCAAGTTAAAGTGGGTAGCAATTGAGGTAAATAACGTAACGCGATTTCTCTAAATTTTGATGACAGACAGACGGACGGATACTCTTATATCGATTTTGGCATTAGTTCTGATCATATCACTTCAAATTTTAATATGCCACGGAATACTTGTTCTGGGTGTTTCAAACACTTTGACAAAAATAGTTCACATTGCTCAATAAATTGGCGAAGTGTACAAGAAAGTGTTTTAAAGCGATTCAATTGGCTATTAAATCAGTTTTGATCTACTTATACTTTAATAAAAAAAGTAATAAATTATAAACATCCCTTAACGTATGCTGCCGCGAGAAAATTCATACTGCAACACTTTTACCGTCTTCATTCCATTTATTTAAAATATATTGATGTTCTAAACTTTTTAAACTGGCTGCTTCTACTTATCTACTCCATTGATAATCAACGTCCTCTAATTGCGCATTGAGAGCATTATATCACAGCTTGTAAAACGTACAACTTTTCGAATTCAATCAACATTAACTTAGACAAATTGTTTTTTCGCTTAATTACCCAAGTGACGCCANTAACTTAGAGAAAATGTTTTTTCGCTTAATTACCCAAGTGACGCCAAGTGAAGAAGAAAGAGAGGAAAGAGAAAGAATACTACTGTAGGCTAAAATGCAAAGCATTGACTCGCTACTTGTCAACCTTTTCATGTGTAAAATTGTGCGTATTGTTGTTGTCGGCAATATTTAATTATCAACATCTTGCAATTATATTATTCACGAAGCAAATTCATTTAAGTCTCAAATATGCCGCGAGTATCTACGCTTCCTTTATTTGTGCTTTAAACTTTTTGCACACTTCTGTCAGCTTTTAAATGCAAGGGTGTATTAGCTATGCACGACGAATAAAAGAAAATGTGTTAGATAGGAAATACTTTCGAAAATTCGAAATTCTTTTCTGGTACTAATCTTGAGAACTTTTGTTCTGATATATACTTTTTGATGTTTCTACTATTGTAAGGTTATTTGTCATGTCCATAAATCAAATCTAATAGGGTTATAGAACAAAAAACGATTTCAAATCTTATATGATATTCTGGCAAAAATGCGAATGACCTAAACATCAGATTACTCACACATTTTTGACAATGACATATACAAAATTAAAAATATAACAGCTTAAGCCGACAGTGTGATACTCTTTGGCTCTATTTTAGTGTTTTGTGAATTTAATATAAGTCTCGAAATTTTTTACTTAAAATCTCTAATTTATACCAGATTAGTGCACTCATGAATACCACCAATAACGATTCGATCTTTGAATCATATCAATGTCAAAGCAATTAAGTTAATTCAGTGATGTTCCGCACGAAACCTTTTTTGTCGTCCATATTTGCGTTAAGTGGGTACCTTTCAATTTTATCCGACCCCGCCTTTTTGCAGCACTCAAATTGGTTTTATCAATATTATGCGATACCCCAATATATAAGCTATATTATTTTTTTTTTACTCGTTTGTAATAAAATACAGGCAGATAAGGACAAAACTTTTGTAGTGATCTAGTTTATATCGGTACAGTTTTGGTGGGTTTCTGATGGCCACTATGAAAACAATAACAGCAGTATAGCATTCGTACCGTGCATAGTATGTAAAAGGCTCTACTTTTAATGTTTCAACCATTTACGATTTTAAGCTTTTATCGCCGAATAAATAGTTTAAAAAATAAATAAAAATATATAGTATGTTTCAGATATTTTAGTCAAGTTTCATTGTTCAGATACTACTAAGAATGATTGATTACTTACTTCATTGTCCATTACAAATTGGTGCAAGTCTTGACCTCAGTTGACAATCAATGCTTTACAGCTTGGCGGTTATTGCAGATACACAGAGATGAAGATCACTTAGAAAACAATCACGTACAGTACAACGTAGGTTTGGCATTTTTCTTCTCCGAGTATCACGGCTAAGATTGAAATCGAATACTTTAAGATATGCTGCCAACTCATCAATACGAGAGAGATGACCTCCTAAACGTAGTCGCTGAATTTTAATTCTTTAGATTATGTCAACTATGTTATAGATTTCATACGCCTTATGAACCTGTTATGCGCCATTTATCATAGTCGCAATAAGGGCGTTATNTATGCTGCAAACTCATCAATACGAGAGAGATGACCTCCCAAACGTAGACGCTGAATTTCAATTCTTTGGATTATGTCAACTATGTTGTAGATTTCATACGCCTTGTGAACCTGTTATGAGCCATTTATCATAGTCGCAATAAGGGCGTTATATCTTTCATAGGCATTGCCTCTCGAAAACACCCGGNTATCTTTCATAGGCATTGCCTCTCGAAAACACCCGGTGCATGCTCATCATATTTTGTAAGCGTAAAGATGATTCAGCTCCACATATCAGGATGGGCATTATGACCAAGGGTTCGTTAACTCAGTTGCTTACGAACCGCTTAATAAGGGTCTGATGTTATTGCGGAAAACGCCGCGGTGACTTTGCGTTTTTTCAATGATGGCACATCATCACCGTATGAGAGATGCATCACACTCCACGTCTTACTGATTCAAGAGTTCAATTCCACTGAGCACCCATTTGAAGAATGTGATTCTATTTATTTTACATACATTAACAAAAAACATGCACAAAATTGATTTCTGGGAATGCGAAAAACACGTATTCATAAACTGTATTTAAATTTGTTTCACAAATTGTTCAATAAGTAATCAATAACTAACCAATTATTGTGTATACGATCATTCACTCATAAATTCAGCTCAGGCAAACTAGAGAGTATTCGTCATTGATGTGATCTGAAGTAAATCTTGTGACTAGGCGATCCGATAAGAAATACCTATAATGGATTAT
>JXOS01080274.1:2998-31996 GCA_001015075.1 Cirrula hians
AACAAAAAAAAAAAAAAAAACAAAACAATAACAAAATATATATAAATATAAACACAAATATAAGGAAAATTGCAAGTACACAACTTGTGAATGAAATCAAGGAATAATGACTAGCAAGGGTAATTTTACACTAATCTTACTAATTAAGGGTGTCGCGTCAAATTACACGAATATATAAAAAGGAGTCCTGCCGATCAATTGCCTGTAGAAAGAAGGTCCAGGTGTGTTTTTGTCTCCACCCCGCAAACAAAATTGACTGCCTCTTTTTTATTGTAATTTTAAATATTAATAAACAAAACGGCTTTGCTTCGCTTTTTTTTAATTTTTTTTTTTTTTTTTTTTTTTGCTTTTTTAATAATGCATTTATTGAGCATTGCGCTACTCGAGCATGAGCGAATAACGAATAAATACAAATATATGTAACTGCCATAACTCATGTGGTTTTTCTATTATTTCATTTATTTCTATATATGATGAAATGTATTTTGAATCTTTTGTATGAATATGAAAAAAGTAAATATTCGAAATCACTTTAAAGTTTGATATAATTGCAATTCGAATGGAACATATGCAAAAATTATACAAGATGACAGCCACTCTTGTAAATTGTAAAGTTTGAAAACATTACGAAAGTAAAAAACCGAAAAAAATTATAAAACCATAACAAATTAAATATGAACCAAATTGATGTTTAATTAAATAACAATTGAAGACTACGCTCATGATTCATAATCCGAAGCATGACAAAGTGTAATGCAGGTTTAGTTAATGTAATAAATGTTTCAACTGATCAGTGATCGGCGATTCGCATTTGCAGCAGAACACTTTCACTAAGATACTTGTTTAAATAACTTCTATGCTGAAATTAAACTGACAGAGGCGTGATGTGATATACGTTTAATTGTATAATTTAAATTAAGACAACTTATAAGAAATGATTATGCAAGCCTTTTATTAGATTTTACTTACAGATATTTGAGTGTATATTTAAAGACATTTAGCTTTGCTGTAGAAGTTTTGTTGGGAATTGATTCGTTCGGTTTCGTGTTCAAGCTGCAGTTGCACACCCAATCAGAGTTCATATTCAATCAATAGCGGAAAAACATTTATACTCATTCCCTTTAAAACAAACACCAGACAGACGAAGACTGCTTTTATGTCTTTGCATATTTCAAAACATATAACAAGAACAAATCAAATTTGGAATTAATAATAAAATTGCTTAAATTTGTTTAATTAAATAAAAATTATTTCAACGACAATTCAAAATTGAAAAAAAAAAAATTGCCTTGAACAAAAAATTCAAAGAAATTTCTGTATAACTATGCATAAATAAGTCTATGAAAAAATTATTGAATATTTCCTCATACTGACTTTCACTTAATAAATTTAGCTCTACTCATTATAAATATTGAATGAACAAATGTAAACGAGTTGTTCGATTGTTTTAATAAAATATTATTGTATTGGCATTAAAAGTTAACTGCTTTCTTTGCAGGTACATGAAATTAAGAATGGAACAAAACAATATTGGAAAATATTAAAATTTAAATTATATGAAAGAATATGAAATATTATAAGAGGGCTTAACACAGCTAGGATTTATCATAATTGCAAAGAACTTACTTTTAATTAAAGGAAGATCAGACATAAAAGCAACATTGTCCTCAAGGCCTGTGTTTTGACCATCATCAACGGCATTTTGTAAAGCCTGATGCAGGGCTAATGAGTCATGTTCATGCGTAAGGCGTGCTCCATGTGCCGAACTTCCCGATATAGCGCTACCATAGTCACTACGTCTATCGGTATATGGAAATCCATGTGAAAGCTGTGTCTGAAATTAAAACAGAAATTATTTTAGTAATCCAAGCAAGCACCTCTAAATGTATGAGAATTAACGCAGTATACGCAACAAAATTCTCGAAGTTTTCAAATTGCTAAAAGTTATACATAGAAAGGCTATCCAAATCAGAAAGTTAGAAGGTGGCGCGCGAGTCTTATTATTCTATACTACATAACAATTATAATTCTTGATTATATTTGAGACTGGTTGTAATTATAAAATCATCCACGCATCTGTGTAGATTCTTGCTAAACAGGTGTTACCATCGTACAGGAGGAGATGTCATCGAAGAAATTTTAATTACCAGCTAATGTTTAAGTCCAATTAAATTTTTTACAATTTTTTGGTATTCTATAAAATTCCTTTTCAGCGTCTCCTACACGAATTAAAAGCTAGTCAATGTTTCGAAATGTCTGAAAGTTGGTTGTATAAATTTTTCGTTTGCAACTACTAGGTTTGGCTAGTTTAGATTCCCATTAAAGTTACTAGAAGACCGCACATGTGTTATTCTATGGGTTTGTCCGAAAAGAAATTTCCATTTCCACGGATGGCTCTCAATATACTCACTAAAAAGGTACGTGATGTGTTTGGTGAAGTGCTTTAAAAGAAGCACAATGCTGGAATTGGTTTGTCAATTTCCGTTGCGGACAATTTATCGTTGAGATCGGCCAATTGAAGTTGATGATGACTATATCTAGATCCTGGGATTGGAGAGAAGTTAATTTTATCAAACTTAAACGCTGACGATCATATAAGTCTAAGAGTCATAAAAGACTTGATATTTGGGTACCACATGAGCTGAAATATAATAATTTAGCAAAGCATTCGGTCCGTTTCTGAAGTGTTGAAAAATGGATTGTTTATAATAACCGTAATCGTAAACGCATATATTCCAAGCATGATCAGCCGCGACAAACCACTTCAAACGCTGATATACACCAAAAGAAGATTTTGCTGGCACGAACGCACTAACGAAAAACGTCCAGAATTGGTAAATTGTATCTTTTCATCATGACAACGCACGCACATCTTTAATCACTCGCCAAAAAATATTGGATCTTAGTTGGGCAATGATGATACATCCACAATATAGCCCTTACCTTGCACCATTAGATTACCATTCAGATGGCAAACCTTTCAATAGTGAAGAGACTATTAATTCGAACTTAGTTCAATTTGTTCATGATAAAATCCTGAAGCTGTACGATCGTCGAACTATGAAGCCAGAAAGATTGCAAAAGGTCATTGATCGAAATCGAAAATATATCATTGATTTATTTTCCGTCATTGTATTAAAGATAATGTCTTGAAAGTGCATGAAAATTTTGGTAATTTCTTTTCGGAGAACCCAATACTTGGGATTATTTAAATAGTATTCCTAAAACGGAAAAAGATTTGAAGAGCCGGCTTACATTTATTTCTTATATTGTTATATATTAATACAATAATCGATACTGTTCTTTTTAAACTTTCAAAAACACTGTGTTAGTCAACACAGACCGTTGTTTTCCGGTTGACATAAAAACAAAAAGGGATGAGATCAAATTAAATTTCAGATTTTCTTAAATATCACGTCTCTGTTGCCACTTGTGGAGCTAAAACTTTCCCAAAATTCTTAATTTCAATTGAGGAAGTGTACGTTTTGGCCAGAATGCTGAAATATTTTCATTGATTTTGCAAGGGGTAGCCACAGCAAAGTAATACTACGAGCATTATATTATGTTCCAAATAAAAGTAATGATTAACTTGTCGGCAGAGGTTTCAGCCTTGCTCGACACGAAGGTCTATTCCAAACATAACCCATTGCGTACTCTATTGAGAGATGTCATTTATATTCTGTAAAAGCAGAGACGAACTTGCGGTGTCAATATAATGATCGAATTGATTAAGTAAGAAGCTTTAACAGAAAAGAATTGATGCACCGTAATCCTATTTTAAAAATTTATTACAAATAACTAAAAATGAAACTGTTCTATGACATACATATTCTTCATTTGTAATTCTTAAGAGCCAATAAATTAATTTCAACATTGATTTTCAAACAAAATTCTAAAACAATATGAATTTTGCAAACCAAGAGCAATAGATTGATGGAACATCATCCGAGTTGTATGAGTTTACGATAGCAATATTGCATCCAATAAACATCTGAATAATGTATGAATGGTTTAAAATCAAAATGCCTGAACGCTATTTTTCTTCCGATTTGTAACTGGCCCAACAACAGCGCCTTGTTGGACCGAAAATGAGAAAACGCTAGGCGTTTTTCCTTTTATCAAAGTTAAGTTGAGACGTGAAGACATTGCACTGGTTGGCAATTCCAAGTTCTATAAATTTTCGGATTCCTTGATCGTATTTAGTGCATTTTTAACTTTTAAACCAGGTATTTGAACTGAAGTCACTCAAGTTTTTGGATTTGCAAACAATTATTGAATACTCCAATGCTGAATAACGCACGGACATTGTAGTTTTGCAAAAGATCACCGCAATGAGAAGATTCTCATTATGAAAAACACTTAGATAGGATATACTGAGTAAATGCAGATTTTTGTTTATTTTTGAGTACTTGAGTGAAATTCAACCACCCCTAGATAGATGTAGAATCTTAATCGGGCTGCGGAAGGAAATTAAATAGTTTTGAGTTATAATTGTAGTATTATCACATTTTGTTCATTAAAGTTTCATCTCAGTATTATTAGAATGGAAATTAAGATCAATATACTTCATATTCATCGACAAAGGGTATTATTTGCTTGTACCAAGTACGTTATGTAAAAAATATTATCATTTCCCTTTAAAGTAAAGTTATTCTGAAAATCAGTAAAACAAAACAAAAATAATAATGAACAATTGAGAGAATTGTGGTTATCTGTTATGGCTGAAGTGATCATACCAATTCCTTCAAATTTGATAGTAAAGCATTAGTAACTTGAAGTGTATACACCTTGTGCGAAATCGGATCAGAACTGCTCATACCTCCAATACTCGTGGTTTCTCTGAATTCACAGAAACCACGTTGAGAGCTTTGATATTGAACTGCGACGTTTTTGAAACAATGTTATCGGAAATGCCAAATTAAATTTATTTCGATTTTAAAATGTCGTGGACTTCTGTTGATATTTCTGGGTTATGACGCATAAAGCGTGGTTTTAATATCCATCAGCAAAATATATAACGCATAGAAATAATTATTTCGGACCATATGTGTCCTGAAGACATATTCATTGAATCGAAAAATAATGCTAAATACCAATGTCCGTTTGTCCTTCTGTTCGACCGTTCGTCTGTCCGAGAGCACGATAAATTCAGTAAATTTTTAAGATAGAGGAATGGAATTTGACTTGTGAACATATTTTATAGAAAACCGGATCGAGTTTGGAAAAAGGCCAAATTGCTTTATAATTTCAGGTACCTCCGATAAAACGTTTTCTCCTGATGCCATAGAAATCAGCAGAAAATCCAGGTGCTTCTTTGCATGCTATGGAACATTGGTATAGCAGCAGGTTTGTCCAAGTTCGATCCATAATTTTGAGGATCTCCCGTAGAACGTAGTGGTAGTGTTTCATGGCATGCTACTGTAATTCAGACAATTTAATAACATTTCCATAACATTCTTCTATTTGAGTGAAATCAGCTACATCTCACAGGCGTTTTACCTGAGATTTCACTTTAATAAATTGATTGCAAGTTAGTGACGTTTAGAGTTTTATCTGCCCATAAGTTTTTTTTGAACAATTTCTATTCGTGTTATTGCTTTTAGTATACTTTTTAATGCATAAGTTGTACTCTTGAATATCTTCTGATCAAGACTATTTCTTATATGTTTGATCTTACTTTCTAAAGTTCTTTGTACTGTACACTCGAAGATTTTCATTTCGTAGGAAGTCCTGAATTTCATTGACATTCGGTGCTATTTGTATATTTTTCGGCATTTAACCATTTTTCTGTGTACATAGGTATAACAACGGCACATCTGAGTTTTATGTAATCTCCCTCACTTTAAGCACTCGAATTGATTACATCGGAGTAACTTTATTTCCCAAGCATGAAAGACATTTGTATATTCGGATACATAAATTTTCTCCTAAATTTTCTTCCTACTAAATTTTCCAAAAATCTTGGTGGACTTAGCTAAATCAATTTCTGAGATAAGTCTCCGTTGGTTGGTTCCAACCTTGACAAGTACCAGTTAATGATAGCAAAGAAAATTTGTATGGCATAATTTTTTAGATCTTTTGAAAGTCACAACTATTTGGTATTTAAGCTATACTCAGATATTACTATTTCGGAATTTGACTTTTCGTACCTCAGCATTGTCATTTCCAAAAGCATTTAATTTCGGTTCAAATATATTCTATTTATTTCACGTGTTTGTCGTATATTGGTTGAATTTGTTTTTTATTTTTTTTTTATTTTACAGTATTCTAATTGCACAAAAATTTGACCTGAAAGCCATCCGTTCATTGCAATTATTTATTTTATAGAAATACACATGTTTATAGTTTTCTGAACAAAATCGGTTAAGAATTATTGACACAATTGTTCGAATTTTTATTTGTACAATCACTAAAATCCCATTAAGATTGATCCTTTGAATTGCAGCAACGATGTGCATATCATTCTTGTTGGAGTTTAAAATTTTTTGCTTTTGTAACTACAATTATCAAGAGTGATTTATAAATCGTTTTCCTTTTCGTTGGAACTTAATATGAAATTAAATAACAAAATATTTTTGAAAGCGGTAAAAATTCAGACCTCTAACGTCAAGCTTCAAACATCCTGTTCATTGCTAAGGTGGGACATCAGTGTACCGATTTTAATTGGGCAAGATAACAATAAGACAACTTGCACAATTACTTTGGACCGGCCACGTTATAGTTGCAGATTTGGCTATCATGTTATATGAACTGAATAAAGTGATTTGTGTTCAGTTCTTTACAAAGTAAAATCGGTTAAATATTGAAATGAGCTCGTTTAAAACAAAAGATACGTGCTGAAGACAATTTTTAATGTTTTTTCACAATCAAAGCAAAAAAAAATGAAAGAGATTTGCTAAAAAAAGAACGGTATACGGAGGATATAAGACATCTATTCAGATTATATATTTATAAATTATAAATATTCAAATTCCGATTTATTTTTCTCACTTATATCAATATTATTTCATTCTTGTTCGTTTCTTTTATATTGTGCAAGGAACAACAACATCGAAAAAACACAACGAGATAGTGGTAACGTATCCCTAGGCAGAAGTAAGACGTTGCAATTATATTGTTAACCAAGAGCGAAATCGGCACATATTTACGGGTAACTCCCACAGACTTTTTTCCTTAGTCGTCTTATTGAGTAATTACCGATAAGACAACGTGAATAATGAATTAATAGATATTCCTTATTTTTTTAATTATTCACTTCTGAATTGGGAATATATTTAATAACAAAATTATATTGTCCGGCAACACATTGGTATATCGATTGATACCACAATTAAATTGATTTAAAGTAACCGAACGTTATCAGTAGGTGGATTCTGTTATGAAGAATGGATCAGTATTTGATTATGAAATTCAGAAAAATTCGAAGAACTCATTGTTAATGTGCATTGTCGTTGCAATTATCGAATTACTCCTTCCAGTTTTTCGTTTCACTTTTCGGTGGACATGTTCGTTTTTATACCCATCAGTCAATTGACTGGGGGTATTATAAGTTTGTGTAAAGTATTCCAACTATATGTTTTTGTAGACATATTCATAGAATTAAAAAAAGAAAAATCGTTTGTGTGCTTTTCGTCACTTTGTAACCTCGATAACTTGAGTAGTTTTTGACGTAGATTGATAACATTTGGGTTTGAACATATTTTGTAAAAAGTGCGGTTAAGTTCGTTAAAGGACAAAATCGGTCAATAGCTGCGGGTACATCTCATAGAACTAATGCAAATTAGCATGAAATTACTGATATTTGGTAAGGACGCATTTTTGGGATATCGCCATACCATTATATACTTTGAGAAGAATAGGTCTATATCTTCGGAAATGTCCCACAAGCCAGTTATATCCGATTTCACGGAAACAAGCTTAGAACCCAGATGTTTCATGGCTTGCCAATGAGATTTGTTACTTAGACATGTCTACATCATTGGCATATAATTCTTAGTTCAAGCAAAATCTGTCCACAATTGAGTACCTCTCATCGGTGTTTTGCCCCCCGTTGGTTTTGTAATAATTGCATGTTTTTTAAAAATTAATAATTGAGTGTTATTATGTAGTCGGTTTGCCTCAGGGCAAACTGCTTCAGTCAATTATCTGTACCGGATTATCTAGTAATTAAAATTTTTAATTAATTTAAAGCTCTAAGTATACGAAAAGACTGATCTTTAAGTTAAGAGCTTTAATGTATTCATATTGCAAAAAATGAAGTATTTTTTGTCGGAGGAACAATACATCGGGAAGAATGACATTTTTGAAACTTGTAATTCTGCGTACCGAATGCCAAATTTTCTTATTTTGAAGGTATATTCCAAATGATACAAAAACAAACTACTGTGCTGGAAAAAGTTAATTTTGATATAAAATGAAAAATCTTTTTTCATTCATCCCAATCAATTTCATTCCCTTCGAATTATTCCCCATCTGATAGAATGCACTTGTGGCAATGTTTTTTCCATTCCTCCAAGCATGCCAAAAAGTCGTTTCCCGATATAGCCTTGAATGGGCGCAGCGATTCACACCGATTTATTTCAATGGACTCAGTCGTTTGAGTTTCAGAAATAGCAGTCGTTTGAGTTTCAGAAATAGCCAACAATAATGTATTGAGCATTTTTTTGTACTATATCGAAAAAAAATTGTGGCCCAAATGCCCTTTCATTGTATGAAAAATAGAAAAATATATATGTACGCACAATATAAAATAAGATAGTTATATAAATACAATAGCCAATATCAAAATCCTTCTCTCAATTTTGTAGATTTAAGAGAACCATTTTCTTGGAAACTAATTCTAGAACTTTCCCGACTGTTGGACCGCATAAGTTTGTGTGTGTAAGAAACTATATGTACCCATATATCGTCAATTGAACTAAAAACAAACATATTTCGTGGAGCAAATTTATTTTCTTTATTATGATTATGATTATGTCCTTGGGGGACCTTTTACTGAAGGTAGCCGAAATACTGAGCCAATTACGTTCAATTTTCGTGGGTGTCTTAAGAAAATCCAAAAACCTGCTTAAAACCTCAATTTTGCTTACGAAAAACAAAAATCGTGGGATGCAAATACGCTTTTGTAAATTTTGGATCGATAGATGGTTCATTGAAGGGTTTTATTGAAGTGTTAATGGAAAATTCAAACTATAATCACAAACAATATCCTATAAACGTTTTTTTTTGGATATATGGAGGTTTGGTGTATGGGAAGTACTCGAAGTTAAGACCCGATTTCACCCTTTCACGAACTTTGAACCGATGTCACTCTTCATCAAATTTTTCACAAAATCCATCCAATACCCAAAGCTAAATTAATCGTGATCATATCAAACGTACATCTCATAATCGTTTTTTTTTTTTTTTTTTTGATTCTATGCATATACCTAAAAAAAAATTATAGGCAGAAGCGACTTGAACCTTTAATTCGCTAATTTAACTGACTGATAGGAATAAAAACGAAATAATTTTGTACTATTTCGAAAATGATTTCCGCGGAATTATGATGCAGTGTATGAGTGGCCTATACGAACAATTGGGTTACCTACCACAGATCGACATTGAAATGTGGTCATAAGATCATAGTAATGCGATTTAGCAAGCCCAATTCGGTTCACTTCCACTTATGCCTTGCGTCCTCCGCCATTGTCGTTACTCGATATTATGTGCGTTTGGTTTTCACAAAATATGAAATTATTGTTGCGGGAATGTATGCATGTATGTGTGTATACTCGTATATGTGCGTCAGGGGCTATATTTCGGAACATACAGTCACTATGCATTAAACTAAAAAACGAAACTATGTCTTCGAAATTCAGAGAATGCTGTAATAAGCAATTAAAAAAATAAAAATAAATATAAATAAATAAAAATTTGAAAAAAAGGGGAAATAATGCAATGAAAATAAAATAGAAAATAAATATAAAAACAACAGCAACTGCAACAAAATACTAACAACGGTATGTCATACACGCTCCTTCAATGTGATGCCTTTAAAATAATTATGTTTAAAATTTTTTCATTATGCTTCGGATTTTGTCGAAACTTTAAATTCATTTCTGATTCTCTAGTCAAATTTAAGGGTTGATTAACATTCGAGCATGTTGCATTAACCAATCATTATGCTCAGAAGGTAATAGGGTGTTGTATTAACTGTAAAGGCTTTGCATATTTAAACTCCGCATATTTCTCAGCATACCCTTTTTGAGTACCATATTCTTAAGATTTATTTAGCAACCTTAACATGGAATTTTTTGTGTAGTTGCCAAGAATATTCTAAGAATGTTGTTGAAAAAAATTTTGGAAGATTTTTGCCCAGCGTGGAATGTGCAAAGAAGTTCTTTTGCGATGTACGAAGCTAGCTTAATAATAATTATGCTTGCATATCGGAATATACGCACAACATGAAAATTCACTCATTTTATTTTCATATCTTACGTTCTAAAAAAGTTTATATAATTTTTGCCGTTATAAATTTTTAATGTTATCTTATTATTATAAAGCATTGTTTCAGTAAGAATTAAAGCGAAATGATTGGTTATTACAGTAATTGAGTACGGTCTTGATTTCAAAAGGATGTTACTTAGTATTGAAAGGAATGTTTTTGAATACTTTGGACTATATCACTAGAGCTTGAAGTACGATTTAAAAAATATTGAATTTTTCTTTTTCAAACATCAAGAAAATTAACGAATGCAATTCAACCCATTTCAAGTAGGAATCTGCTTATATGAATTCAATAATTCGAAGGTGTAAATGTGCTCCATGCATTTTTGGAAATACCAAAGTTTGTTTCAATTAGATTAACCGGAGTTTCTGATTGTTAGCGCTATTTATGTTTTCACAAGCTACAAACCGAATATTCAGCAAACTCAGACTTGGTGTTCAGGAGTTAGGCAGTTAGTTAATTGGATTTTAAGTGTAGTAAGTGTATATAGAACTTCAGATTTGATCCCAGAGAGTGTTATGCGATTGCGAGTTATCAAACATTTTGTGCTAGTGCTTCACTATATTTGCAGTGTGACAGTTGCGCGATTTACTGCAAATGCCATATTTTTTTATTTTGCTTTTTCTATTACAGGCAAATCTTGAATAACTTGAATTGGACTCTCAAATTGAATCTAAGAAATGCTTTGCGGATTTAAACTGAATAATAAACTGTTTCCTGGCTCGAATTTATAAAGATTTCAATTTAAGATTAATTAATTTTGAATGTACTTCTAAATCACTATCAGTGATAACAACAATCATCAGATTTGGAAAGTGAAATACTCAGTCCAAATGTTTGATATATTAAACAGCTATGCTTTTAATCGCCAACTTATTGCAGGTCATGGCTCTAACGAATATGTGGTGCCAATTCTCTTCAGAATTTAGACAGCTTTGTACAACTGAAATACGATGTTACTCTATTGCTACTACCGGCATTTCTTTGAGAATTAACCGTCAGTGCTGTAAGACTCGTATATCCTTCGCAGGATATACCTTTCGCAAAACCACAGAGAACTTTATAGCAGTACTGCCATTATTCGAGCATTCCCTTCTCGAAACATTGAGGTCCAATTCAAACTTGAAGTTTGACTCGTTGTGTCAAAGAACTTTGTTCTGTTTATCTGAGAGACTAACATTCTTCTGCGATAAGCTCGCTCTTACTTCACTCATTGCTGTCTCCGTCATCAACATTTGTAATAGGCATAAAGCTCTTATAAACGTAAGTCCACTGTGTTGTATTGAGGTAGGGCAGAGTATTTGTTGCATCATGAAGTAGAAAGAGTAATACAGTCTCATGAAATTTCTACAAAAAAATCATGTCAGAAACTTCGGAATAACACATGCAATGGAATTTATTAATTCATAATTAATTCATTTTACCTATCAATGTATCTAGTAACGCACAAATGATATAATCATTTCTAAGAAACCCGTTAATCGTAATAAATTGCGATTGGGAGCTTTTGATTGCCTGTGACCAAATCACTCGAGTGACTTCTTCTGAACTTCTGAGCTTCTGAACTGGAAAAAGTAATCCGTTTCCCCAAAATTTATTGTATGTGTGATTATTGCCACATATTTTATGATTAAGAGTTCAAATGCTGAGTATATGATAAGTTTTAAATTTCAGAAACCTTTCCTATGAACTGATAATATTACAGGACTATTCCACTTCATCGTCAAAAATGAGCCCACCTGACATAATATAAAAAGTACTTTCTTTGGTGGGTTGCACCCCACACCCAAAGCAGGTAAAAGTCGAGATTTTTGTTAATTGAGTTTTGAAATGTGATACCAAAACAAAACCTCGAGGACTTAAATTCGGGAAATATTATCAGGAAAGTTTGGACATGAGAAAATTTTTAAGTTTTTATTCTTTTAATTTTAAATCATGCCGTACACTCTTATTTACTATTTAACACTTAAGTACTGAATGGTATCAATATTTAACTTTTTTTTTGAACATTATTATGTTTTTTGGTTGTGACCGACTTTTACAAATAACTTGGTTTAGATCTATGACTTATCAATTTAATCAGGAATAAGTTAGAATAGACTAGAATAGAATAAATTGAAATTAATCTTTTTGATTTTACTTACAACATGTCCTTGCAGTTCAGCTTCCCTATGTGATCTATGGATGCCAAGTTGATCTTGTGTGGATCTGAGTCCAGCCAATTGATTATAGTGGTGTAAAGGTGCGTGATGTAATGAAGATAATGGTTGCCCATACGGATCAGTTCCCAAATATTCTAATGCGCCATGATTCTGAAAATATGCAGGTATCTAATCAATTTTAGTAACATTTCATAAACATTTGCTTAAGCTAAAAAAGAATTTTGAACATAAATATATCATTCATAAAATTATTATAGAGATGATTTAAAAAAGTTAATTAACATATAATCAATGGAGTCACGTTGCAAAAGATACTGTCGGATTTTCAATTTATCGTATACATATTATGTATATTATATGTATATCCTAGTTAACCATAGTCAGAATAACGGTCAAAAGAACGGTTATAACGGGCATACAATTTTTCAATTATGTTTTTATGCATTTGTATGATTTCTCATAACCGTTGAATAAAGCTTTTATTTCGGTGATTTCATGTTATATATAACATACCTTGGTAAAGTTCTGTAAACCAACCCCATCATAGTAGACAATCTAGACAATACGCTGGATTAGACATTACTTCACAGCATAATCTTATAAACAGTTTTCCATGATTAATGACATGGTGTATTGTTGTGATGAATTCTTTGAGACAAATGTTCTTCTAGGAAAATTATATTCTGTGTCAAAATTATTAGTAATCCAAAATTGAATATATGTCCCTTAGGACATTTACCCAGGAATTTAATAATTTGAGTATTAAAGCGGTTTTATGAAATTTTCAGAAAGTTTTGTATTTGGCAAAATCGGTCAATTATTTTGGATATCTCTTATAGACTCTTAGCCCCGATTACACTTCAGTTCAAACCTGCTCAAGAGAGCTGAAATTGAACCCCAATATTGTATGTTTCTGAGATAACCTATGAACAAATTAATGCACGAATTCCAGAAGACTTTCCAAAAGACCGTTGGTACTTTGCTTATGTCATTCAGTTCACTCAGCTAACTGGCCTCTTGAGTTCGGTGATTGATCTGTATAACACGTACTATATGTTGTCAATAAAATTTGTCTTTATTGCGGTGGAATGTATTTGAGATTGATCACAGTTTTGATCATGGAACTTGGTAGCGTTTGATCGATTCTGCACTAAAACCTATATTGGAACCATATTGGAGTAATGGAAGCACCTCTGATTTTTATTCAATCGCAACTATTTTTGGAACACAATTAGATGTTATGAATATCCACCTAATAACAAATTGGACTGCAAAATACCAACACAAACAGCTCTAGTAGAGTTAAGCCCCAAATTTTGAGTAAAGGTGTACTGGAGGTACCCGGAATATTCGTGCGATAATAACCAAATTCAATCTTCGATCTCATATTTTGTTTTAGAAAGTGTGTGTTGAATTTCGAAAGTCAAGCCCAATTCTTTCTTAAAATTTCTGTGGTGTTCCTGATCATATATATTTTGAAAGGTCTCCGATTACTCGTTTTGGATGTTACAAGCGTATCGTGAAAACTAATATTCACTTTGCTAATTTCATTGGAAAGAAAATTGTTCAATCACAAAGCCTTATGTCACGAACCAATTACTCGACACCTGTTAAATATATTCAAATGCGTTTTGAGAGTTCAGATTGAGCTATTCTTATAGAGCCATGCATGTGTCCTCTTAGGAAATGTCCTTGGCATAGCGTCAGCCTATGAATTAGAAATGGCCTAAATTTTCAATAAGAACTTAACAAAAATTGAATCAAGATCAAGAATAGTTGCTCAAGACCAGAAAGACCATCAGTCAATCTATAAAAGCATCAAAATATTGCAAGAATACCAAATTTCAGGAACTTCCGATAAAATAACTGATATTTAACAAGCTCTCAAAATGTTAAACTGATCTCGCTCATATAGTAAAGTAATATGACAAAAAAGTAAAAAAGTCTAAGTAAACTTCAGTAGAATGATATGAAATACTAGGAATATAAGCTCACTTACGTGAAATCAGGAGGAAACGTCCTATAATGGCAATAAACAATTAATGCTTCCACACTAAATTCAGGAGTAAATTTCCTATGGAATATAGACGAAGTTATTGACCGATTTTGCCCATGCACGATGTCGACCCTACTTTTTTCAAAATAGGTTTAGAAAACAAATTTCATCTATTTCAAAAGCTATCCAAGTTATCGCAGTCACTGACAGACGAACCTTGCTGAATCCAATTTATTTTTTATTCTATGCATATGTCTCGAAGAAAGATATAGTCGGAAACGATTATTTCTATACATTTCATACTTTGCATTAGTCCATAATTAATACTCCTATTAATTGACAGATTGTTATAAACACATATTAAATTAGATAGTCTCGGTTTGAAGTGCGTTATACTTTTGCGTCGCTCTTCATAAATAAATTTAAACACACTTAATATTTCCCTAGAATAGTGGAAAATATGTATTAACCGAATTGACGAGTACAATCTAGTGCACGCTTTAGTTTGATTCCTGATACTTTCAAGATTGAGGTAAATTGCGATTATCATTCGTTGGTCGGTCCAATGCAGGTTTGGTGTTTCCTTTCTGCGCCCGTTCTGATTAAATATAAAATTATTTATGAGCAGATGGACACAAACAGCTCCGAGCGATTTGACCCAGCATACGAAATAAGGGGATATTAAACTATGTCATTATTACCGTCGATTTCATAAATTTTTTTTATTTGTTTTTATTAGGATATTCCTCTCAAAAGCACTCAATGTATACCCATCAGGTGTGGAATTGACTCATTCGTCATTATGACAGTTTTTTATATGCTCGTTGTTGATTTATTTATTTTTGTTCCAGAGAATGCTCTACTACCCAACTGTTTAGTGAGCCTAAAGAAACGCCTGCTTACAATGCTGTTGTGGATGTTTACGATACAGCCTAGGTAGACAAATTCCTTACGTAAACTTTAGTGTTTCAACAGATACTCCTTGACTTTAGCATAGCTGTTTATTTACTCCGCAATACTAATGAAAGTAACGAGATGGTTGCACAAATATTATGTCAATCGGCGTTGTTTATATGGTAATAATGTTGTTTATTGCATTTCTATTTTTTGGTCAACGTTTTAATTTTTATTCCAAATTACTGTACTGATTAGGCAACCTGTATATATGCCATATATGCCGACTTACATCTCAAGAGCAAGTATAGCCATTATTTTGTTGACATAGTTCTAGGGCAAAAAACCTTGGCACATGCGTGCGGTTAAAAATACTCCTCATGCATTGAGGTCTAGAGAATACAGTGAGATAGCGTCAGATATGAACCCACTCCTGATGGTAACCCCAACAACACATTTTTGCACAAACGATATGGAACCCAACAGAGCGGAACGCACATCTAACATTCATAAGTTCACAAAATATTACACAGGTGTTTGTCCACCGCCTTCATTAATTCCTCCTCAATTCTCCATCAGAATCCGATGTTAAAGCGCAGCGTTGAAACACCGGTAGTCGTCTGCAGAGTGTTGCTAGGGAGAAGAATTATCTCAATAGACCGCAGAAACTGGCACGTTTCTTTTATGAGTTTGGTGTCGAACCTGACGAAGCAATAAGATTTTCCCCTGTTTAGAACTGATCTGACGAAGCTTCTTGATGCCAATCCGAACTTCGCAGAATGGAATTCCCGGCCTGTGAATTTTTCAACGTGATGATAGATGATTGAAGAGCTTCTTTGGCGTGGCGTCGAAACCTACGTAAGACATTTCGGCTATTGCACGATATGTAAACGCAGTTTTTAATGGCAGTTAAGTAGCAATGCAATGAAATCAATGAAATGAAATCAATGAAATCAGTTCAGAATTCTGGGAAATACCTATAACCCTTTTATTGCTGAGTTCCCTGAAAATCTATTCAGTTTAGAAAAAAAAATTTGTGATTTTTATGGTATAAAGCTGAATTAGAAACAAATAACCAATTTTCCTTTCAGCGTTACTTAATTTTACTGTTCAAAATGAAGGCATGAAAAATATATCGAAATGGTTTATGGTCGCTAACTTTTCGCTAGGGAATTGCAAAATATACGCGAAATGTAACTATCTATCTTCAGCTACCTCCTATACACCATAATTCCGATATCAATTAAAATGAACTTCACGATACCCAATTCTCATTTTTCATTAGCATAATTACCCACTCACTCACAGTGGGTAAAAAAGATGAGGGATATTTTTCATGACTCGATTTGCCATCAAAATTCAATGTGTTTGAGCTTTTTCTTATAATAATAATAAACCAAACCACTCGTTATGTGTGATAAACGCTTGGTGCCAATATTGTACGAAGATAATTTGTTATTTGTTATTTAACTACCTTTTTTTCGATAATTACTTCTTTTCGTTGTATAAATTACGTGGATTTATGTTTTCAGGAGTTATACTTAGTTACATTATTTGTTGTACTCCCATTTTTTCTTATACCAATCACTAATAGACTGATAGCATTATGAGTACGTTCAAAGTATGTACACCATAGAAATAATCTTTTCCGACTATATGTTTCTAGGAGACATATTCAGACAATCAATAAATGAGGCTTAATACCGATGTACGGTACTGCGCCGATTTGAGCACGTTAACTTGCATTATTTTTGAGCTAGAATGGGATAAATCGGTTGATAATTTCGGATACATCTCGTTGTTAATTTCCGATTTCATGGAAAACAGTCAAGAAGCCAGGTATTTTATTGTTTTCAGGCATTTTTCGGCCATTGCCATAACATTGTGAAATTCGAGCGAAATCGGTTCGGTGCTCCGTCGGTGCCGTTTATAGAAAGTTTACTTCCTGTTTCAAGGACATTAACATAAACATCAGGCATTTCATTGCATACTACTGAACTATGGAAGCAGGTTTGCAACATTGCCATAACATTGTAAAATTGTAATGAAATTGGTCAATAATTTCGGGTAGCTATCATAGAAAGTTTCCTCCCGATTTCGCGGATATTCGCATAAAAAGCAGGCGTTCCTTAGCATGCAACTGAAATTGGGTGTGAATGTATGTGTGGGTCATTGTCATAGCATTGTAAAATTTCAGCGTACTTCGAGTGCTTCCTATAAAACGTTTACTCCCGATTTCGCGGATATAAGCATCAAAGCCAAGTGATGGGTATTATGTAAGTGGTTTTTGGCAGACTGATTATTACGTTTGTCTTGTTAATATTACGATAGTCGTAATTGATAATGTTAGCTAAGATAATTATGAAGGTGTCATATTAATTACAGCCTCGATAGCTTATAGCAATCCTAGTTAATTTTTTTATAGTGGCAAACTCAGTTTATGGAGGGTTTTACTTTAGAAAAACTGTAAATTATAGTTTCGTATAAACCTAACGGGCTCCATGGACTGACTGTTTGATGATATTGTAAGCTTTAAATCAAATATTTATTTGCGTCGCTTTAAACAGTATGCTTGATTATATTTGCCTCCGCTTATTACATACAATTCCAGATATATACTTAAGCCCATATATTTATTTTATTTATTTTTATTAGGGAAAATGAAAGCATTATCTTATTGAAATCGAAAAGATGGTTAAACTTTATAATCATTGCGACTATCATACTTTAATTGATTAATTTTCCCTTTTACACATTTTGTTGAATTGGCTCTGAAACGGTTCTCGAGGTGTCAATAAAATTGTTTGGACTCATATCCGGAAACAATGTTATATAAACAATTTTGAGAAAAGCAGTTGACGGACTCAATCATTGAGACTATGATGTATTTTTGCATTTTAGACTAGCATTAACATGCATATTTTCATTCGGAATGAAGCGTTCGAATATAATCATTTATCAATTTTAAATGTTTACCTGTTGTTGAGGCGGACTTTGTGTTGAATGGTGAAATGGTGGTGGAAAGTAGGGAGGTTGGAAGTCTGACTGTAATGACTGATGATGCATACTGGCTGCTGATCCATGTGTGCTACTGTGTCCACCATGGCTGGCTGACGTGCCGCTTCTACCAGTATGGCTGCTTGTATGAGCTGTGTACGCTGGACTACCACTAGACAGTCCTAACGTTCCATGGCTCGTGAGACGTTCCTGTAAGGAAAAAATTGTCATGAAATCAAAAACAACTTTATATCACTTATAATAATTTATTATGCATTTTTAACGGCTTACAAAACAGTAGAACGGATAGAAAATGGAGACTTCATCCAAACCCACATAAGCATATGTCGATATTGTCATTTTTGTACGATAGTCAGCAAATAAAAAAAAAACTGTTTTCAAGCCTATGTAGCTCAATTCAGGAAACATAAATCTTGACAAGTATTAGGATTTTATTGATGTTTGGTAATAAATTTGTGAGGATGTTGGAACGTGTGGATGATAGGAATGTAAACATATTTATGAGATATTCGGTTAGTTGTAGGCACAAGGGTTTAAAAGTCAATAAAGAAAATCTAAACCTACGTTTATTTTTTCTCTCAAATGTATATTTATATATATAATGTGGATGATTTACTTTCATTTCCGAACTAAAGGGTTTTGTAATATTTTAATTGCAAAATTTTATATTTTTATTTTATTTGCATTTTTAGTTTTATTTGTAGTTTTTTTTTTTCTTTGTGGAAATTGAAAATTAGTATTTATCAGCGTAACGCAGATTTTGATTTCTTTTTGCAAAACTACTTTTCAATTTTGTATTCGCCCGTTTACATCAAAATTACACTAAAAAAAATATATACATAATTTTAAAAAAAAGGTTTCTGGTTCCTAACCAATTTTNCTAAAAAAAAAAGGTTTCTGGTTCCTAACCAATTTTACCATTCAAATAGGATGCGCTGCAAAGAATTAAATGTAAGTACAAGAACCACCTGGGCAATCATCCAAATATTTTGATCCTAAAGATGCTCTCGAGAATAATTCGTGGTGGCATTTTGGGGAAAAAATTAATGCAAAACGAGCTTCCATAATGTGGTAATACCTTATTTATTTTTTAATGCTTCTAAAACAGTGTAAAATTTTCATCATTAATGCATAATGTCACCAAAACGGTGGCGTTGATAGTTTAACAAAATGCAATTCACATTTTGATTATTTTTTGTTTGCTAATCAAAATACCAGATGTTTTTGAAGGTATTGGTTCTTTGGAGAGAAAAGATTTAAATTAATATACTTAATATACGCTTCTCATCAATTTCAAAAACTGTATAGTATTGAATTTTTATATATGTATATTAGTTTTGACGGCAGGTAACACACCGAAAGAGTGATCACAGACCTATCAATATACATACCGATTTTATCAATATTACAACAGGAATTTATCTACCCATGCCTATCCGAAAGCACAAAGTAGAAAGAATGCTTTGAGCTCGAGTATTGAAATTTGCCATGCAATATCTATGGAAAAATGTTACATCGAAGTTCGAATTTTGTTAATATACGATCAATATTTCAGTTAGCTCCAGTTAGGTAGGTATGATCTAAACTCGATCCGAAAATGGTACAGATTGGAAGAGAATCTGTGGTATCTCCAGTCTACCGATGTGGTCTAAATAGAACGAAATTCCGGTATTGAATGACCATAAGGCGTTAGTGTGTGTCCCAAAAATGCGCGGGATTATACAAAAATTAGAGGTACCTCCATTTCAAAAATGTTGTATGCACATTTTCCCAGAAAGATAACTCTAAGAAATTTAATTATTGAATGACCATACATATGGGCAATGTCCGAAGTCAAGAAAACCATTGGTGGATAAAAAGCAGAGGTACCTCCAATACACCAATATTGTTAAAAAATTGGGGTTTCAGAAGAATCAACATCAACAAAAATTAACAAAATCAACGAAATATCATTATTGAGTCGACAGGGCTATGCTCAATATGTGTATTAAAATTGGGAATGATTGGTTGGAAATCAAAAGTACCTCCATAAGTACCACATCAATATGGTCCAATAAAGGGTTTTACCCATATTAAGCCAGAAACATTGCTCCAACTCAACGAAATGTAATTATCGAGTGAGATTTTTTTTAAACATTTTTAAAATATAAACATTCTTTGCCCACATATTTTGGCAGCTCTCTAAATACGCAGTCATAATATTTTTAATAAATGTTAAAAATAAATCATCAAAATATATTAAATGTCTAAATAAGGGCATTAGTCGTCACCTGTTCACCTATTAAACAGTATGGAAATTACAAATGATTTTATTCTCGGCTGACTATACGTTCTCTATGTCCGTTTAAAGAATGGATACTGGAATAATTTTCAAGTCTTAAACTATTTCCGAGGAACCCCGTAACAAATCTACCCGGTTGCCATACCAATCACGGAATATTCATTAAAATTCAAAAATATGCCTGGTAATTGTTAAATATATTAAGATTATTTCTAAATTCAACCCAATAATTTTAAGGAATGAAAGTCGTTTTATATAAAATTGATATGTTCCTTTTTCGTGTACAATTAGTATTCGAACATCTAATCTTAAATTGGTGTAGAATTGAAGAAAGTCAAAATTTTTTAATTTCAGATACGTGTGTTTAACTCAATTTTTATTGGTTATACTAATCTATCGCACATTTATAAAACCCAGATGTGCGAGCAGACTCCATACCTACTATATGATTTCATGCACGAATTCATTCAACGAACGAAATTGGATCCGTACATTAAGATCACGGTCTTAACCATATAAATGTACCGCTGGTACCCCATATGTTCGTCCTATTATGTACATTTTTACAATTCATTATGGTAATATCTGTTTTGTGTCTTAATTACATTGACGATTTTTGATTTTTGTAAGAAGTTTGGCTTCGTAAGTCTATGAGGGGTAAACTAGCATAATACCCGATCAGCTGTATTACAGGATTTTATTGGGTTATGGTTGTATACATTTGTAGGTGTCATCGTTATTTTATCCGTTCATGCCCATTTCTGCGGAACTAATTGGTTCAGCCATCATTTTAATTTGTTAGAATCATTGTCCTTTATTGATTTCTATGTATTATTTGGCATAAAAGCCCTAATTTTATTAGTGACTTACGAGAATACATTTTAATATTGTTTTGTTATCACTTGCTTAATTAGCGCATAACCTATTTATATCGGTGATATCTGAATTCTTATGCAATTTGTGGCTAATTTGGCTCAAAACCACCATTCCGGTCTCGTATGTGCAAGGCACGTACCCTAAATTAAGCCCTTTCCAGCTTTTGATCATAGACATACGGAGCAAAAGTCGAATGAACACGGTTCGATAGAATACTCAAATTTATTTGATAATAACACAATATATTTTGGTTTGCCTTCGTAGATTTTTTATAGGTTTATCAAAGGTCAATAAACAATTACGAGGTTAAATGTTTAAAAGGTGTTACCTGAAATTTCAGTCCAATTTGCATATATTTCGGAATTTTATATCAATAGCGTTGTTAATAAAATTACAATTAAAAGTGTGATTTTAAATGATTTTTATCTAATTATCTAACATCTTCACGTATCATTCCTATTAAAACAAAAATTTCAAAAGAACTTGGTAGTCTGAAAAACGATTTTCCAGCTTTTAACGCAAATAATCAAAAGTAATATTACTTTTTAATTAGTGTTTTATATATTATAAACTGCTAATACGAGTTTATCACTTACAAACATTTTTTTCATTTAAATTAACCACCGGAAATGGAACTGCCACTTAAGATGTATCCAGTAAAAATGATATTCCCCTAATAAAATAAAAAAATTGGAGAATATTTTTGAAATAAGTATTACATAGGGTTAGAAAATTAACCGATCGATAGTACAAAACATTCGAAATGCATTCATTTTCGGCATGAATATTCCCAAATCAATATAATATTTCTTTGATTGCGAAATATCCCACAACGGACTTGGTAAAACGTGTCCACAAAGTAATTATAATAAAATATGTTTAGTTTTGACATAATTTTCGTCCCTTCACTCACAGACACGCGATATTATAAATATTATGTCATATATCAAAATAGTTGCACATAAAGAACCACAAAGATGTTTGTGGCTGTGAGTACAGTAGCATCACATCTGGGTCGGATGGATTTTGCTTTCTATTGAATAGTGAGAATTGTGTGAATTCGAAAAATCAATCAAAATATTTTCACCACAAAACTTACAAGGACGAGCCCTATTGTGGGCAAATCTAAAATCGATGGCTCTCCATGAAAGTGATCTTAACATTGCTTCAATTAACTTGCCACTATAATAAAAAATTATCAGAATGGTATAATAATAATAATTGTGATTAATTAGAATATTAAGTTAGATATGGATATGTATATTTGTTTTTGGAATTTTTATTGAAATATACTTTGGGCTTGACCAATACCCTATAACTCTTAAGGAGTAAAATTAAAAATAGTTTAAGTTGAATATGGGCAGAGCCGACTAGACACTCTTAGTAATACTTCATGTATCCATAGTTCAGTTGCAATTAAACAATAAGATCAAAAATTAAATTATTCAACATTTAATAATCAACATTTCTTTTATGACACCTATTTTATATAAAGTTAATTATGTCAAACTGGTATATGGTTAAAACTAATTGTGTGACTGTCTAATACCTGTAGGCAAATTAAAAAACGACTTTTGAAAACAAATTTTGTTTAGACCATGCTAGTGCTTCCCGGAAATATTGCACCCAAATTTGATTTCTTCAGCCGCATTTGTAGTAGTCAATTTTACAAACTCTTTCAAATTTCGATCCGATGAAGTAAAGGTTTACGAAATAATTGCTTTACGGAATTCGATTAAATTAGGCTAATAATTTAGAAAAATGTAACATAGCTTCCTGCAAAAAAAGGGGTAATAAACTAAGATTTGATGAATTTATGAAAGACGGGGTAATGTGATTTCTACGAAAGTGTATTTATATCGTAAAGACTAAATTTGAACTTCAAATAAGAGAATCGTGGTAATAATAAATGTGCAATTTCAATTTTTTTTTTTTTAACAATCGGTGCGTGTGATTTCATTTCTCAATGGTAAATCTTTTATGAACTTGGCGGTGACCTATTTGTAACACTTATCTCATATGTCTGGAATGGTTCTTAAATAAATGGGCGGCAGATTTTGGTGACAGAAAAAAACAAATACAAAAGCAAAAAAAAAAAAAAAAAAAAACACGAATGAGTGTCCCGAAAACGTGATTCCTGAAGATATCATTGCTTGTGCTCCTTAATCTAATATTTACTTAACTGAGATTGTAGGTAGGTTGAAAATGTAAATTTATTACCTGAGAGTCTATCACTGTTGGCATATCCACAAAAGTTAGTGTCATGGTTTCATTAAGAATACAAAAGAATATAAAAACACTTAATTTCAATAATTGAAATCACAATTCAGTTGACCGTAAATTTAGAATATTCACTTGTTTCATATAAATTAACATTATCATACCTGAATTGAAATAATTTATTATTATTTCTTAACACAAACTCTTTTATTTTTATTGCAATCTCTTTCACATAGAACTTTTGTTATCTTTTAATGTATTGATTCGAAAGATTACTTAATAATTTTCTTTAAATGCTTAAAAATATTTTATTTAAATATTTTCTATTAGAATATTAATAACGGTATTATGCCTTCAAGCATAACGCTAGCATTATATATTTTCGCACTGCAGCTCAGACACAATATACAATCCGCGATGTTGTTAATGCAAACGATACACAACAACTAACCTACAATTGTATGGTTGTTCGGTGTGCACCACCAAATTTTGCCAGCAGCTCATAACATTACATAATTCATAATAATAGCGAAACACAAAGGCACAGATACAGATAACCAAAAATTCAATTCAGCTTCTGCGTTGGTCAGATCTGCAATATTTCGGAAAATACTCAGAACAGCAGAATAATTATATTCCAAATATCAGCATAAAATATAATATCAACTTCCAATAATAATAAAGGTAGAAATAAATAATAATAATAAATTAAATAAATAAAAGGCTGTATAGATATTTTCAAGTTGATGTTTTGGCCTTAATNAAAGGCTGTATAGATATTTTCAAGTTGATGTTTTGGCCTTAATCAGATAAACGATAAAGAAAGCGTTGTACCCAATTAATATCCAATTAAGATCAATTATACTGAGTTGCTGCCAAAAAATGTCGATGGAAAATCATTCACTGCAAAAAACATTCCTTTTTTTTTATAGATTATTGACAACTCTGAAAATGTATAAATGTTCACGTTCCTTTCAACGAATAGATACCATCTCGAAAGTATTTTTAAACTGATTGTCGATTAAATATCATGCTAAGGTGCTAAGGGGATTCTGAAATTATGCTTTTCTTTATAAAGCGCTTTCTCTACATAACGGCGATATGTTTGACGATTTCTTGTCGTAGTTGCTTCTGCAAACTTCACTTTAACTCCTCAATTATGGAATTTTCACTCAAATGCAGACTAAGGGACCTGTAAAAAGAAAGTTGTAGTCCTTTATCTGATTCTCTTACTAGGATTGTTTTTATTATTTGATTTTCCAGCTTTCCATCGGAGTTGTTGGTAGTCCATGGTTAATGGTAATGTATCATTGTATGATTTATACACTAAAGAAAGAATCGCACTCACATCTTCTAAAAATAAAGGTATATTGAGGGATAAGCTATTTTCATCAAACTAAGACGATGTAAGTTTATCCTGGAACCTGGGAGTGGGATCGTATTAATTTATAAAATTCAGATTTACAATACAATTTTGCAGAGACTATTACGTATTTTGAAGTAGAGACTTGTTTAGGTATTTTGCATTCTTATATCCGAATGGGGATATGGGGATCAAATTTTATAAAAACAACGAACAAAGTGGGTTTTCCGAATTCATAGTTAATGTAAAAAATATTCTCAATAGTGCCGAATGTATAAATTTGTTGGTCGCCGAAGAATACCGACATCCGACCTAGACAAGTATCCCTCGTATATATTAGATGAACAGGATTCTTATTTCCGAATTTTTATTCTTTAAGGGATATGGGGATCAAAATATATACAACAACGAACATGGTGAGTTTTTCGAAATCATTGTTAATGTAAAAAATATTCTTATTTATTTCTTTACATTAATATTAATGGCTTAAATTGTTAACAAAATAAGTTGGATATAGACAAATGTCAGAGAAATCCAAATTGTTCACCAATAAATCAATTCTCAATATTTAAATCAGACTGTGCTGATTGATTTGCCAATGCATTTTCGTATATATATATACAGATATATATATTATATTGCGACACAATTATCGAATTTAAGTTGAACGGTTATATAATTGAATAGATATAAATTAAATTAGAACTATCACCATATGAGTTAATCATTGCAAAAAAAAATAAAAAAATATATTGCGGAATTATTTAGAGACCGCGAGGTAAAACGGATGCTATGGCATCATTTAAGAATTTTATCCACATTAAATAAAATAAAAAGAAATACTAAGCATACATAAACTAAAAATCCATGGAATAAAAAAAAAACATATAAATACTTTGAGGAAATAACACCTCATAAAAGGGTTGTACACCACACAATAAACTTCCGTCTTTGGCACCTTTCTCGATGATGCTCTCAACAAAAAGAAAATCCGAAAAACGTTTATCAAATATGTCTTTGGTTGGCTCGCAGACCAAATAGTAAATATAAAAAAAAAAAAACCAGAATAAAAGAAATAACTGAACACAAAAAACAATTTGCATGAAATCTTTAAACATTTTAAGGAATCAATTTAATAGCGTTAAAATCAATATCGGTGAGTTCTTGTGAAATATTAATAAGTTGTGGCGTAGAAGGCATTTTGAACTTAATGATCATCGTGGATAGTATTTACGGTCGATAACTGGGGGCGAAGGAGCTCTTCCCCGTAAAACTCTTAAATTTGAGTTTTCGTTCAGCGGGTTTTTTTTACAATGACATTAACCAATATACCAGATGTACCGGTATGAAAACCACGTTTATCCGTGAAAATAAAAAACTTAATTTTAATATGAAAGTAAAGACAATTTCATTCAAAGCATTGGCCATTGCTAGCTTCACGGTTTTCCCATCTTTCAGGAAATTGCGAATTTGATACCAAGTAAACTGCTCATCTTTTTAACCAAACCAAGAAGTCACCCATTTTTTGACTTCCTCGTATGCATCAAATGCTGCTTAGTCAATGCGTATCTCATTGATGAAAACAAATCGTAGTCAAAAGCAGCCAATTCTGGTGAATAAGATTGGTAACGTAGCAGCTCCTAGCCAACTGCTTTGATTGTATCCTGATCCAGATTTGTGTGCAAATGCAGTGTCTTCTGGCTTATTCTGGGCATTTTTCTATCAATACATGCTTCCAATTGATAATTTCTTGTGAGGAGCGATCGTTATTAATCAGTTGACCGGGTCCAACGAGCACCCCTTTCTGGTCACACACAGCCAATTGCCTTCTTCTTATTGGTTGTCCGGCAATAACCCATAACGTTTTCACGTTTAGGATTCTAAAATTAAATCAATTTTTCGTCGCCAGTACTACTGCGTTGCCACACTGATTTTCGATCTTGTCCATCTGACTCTTATTCCGTACGTGTGGTACAGATTTTCCAGACTCTTGGATATTTTTCATAGTTTTTATACGATTGTTGTGCAAAAATTAACATTGCTGCCACTTGTATTAGACTCAAAGCATCCTGTTCTTCTAATATTGTTGGTAAACCCGGCATTTTATAACTTTTTCGGTGATCATCCACGTTCTTCATTTCTCATCTTTTGCATATTACTTCTGATAGAGCATGATCACCACATGCCGCAAATCATCATTTTTAGGTACAAAACTCGACTTTTTCCACACGTTGAAAAAATATGTTGTTGTTTGTTCAATGCCTTCATGTATACTTAATATGTTCAACGGATGTTAGACCATGTAGTAGCGAATAATCAATCTTCTAAGCCTGCTGGAAACTAATAGATACAAACTCTTTGAATATACAGATGATATCGAACAACAGATATCCTATTGAATTGTGGATTTCGACGAAGGATGGGAATCCTGCTCAAACAGAGCTAGACCTCCTCAATAGTGCCGAATGTATAAATTTGTGGTCCGCCGAAGAATACCGACATGCGACCTAGACAAGTAACCCTGGTAAATATTAAATGAACAAGAAAACTGGGCACAAGCCGTAATCACTCAGAGCACTACAAGCAAACTGTCTGAAATGAACACCATCAAAGACATAGTGCGCAATGATCAGGATACTTCCACCCGATCTTCCATGGCTTAGCTGAGGTATTAAAGTTGAATTTCCAATGAATGCAATATCTAAATGCAAATCTACCCTCATAGATGCTAAGGTTTTCAATATGACACATTCATCTTTGGACTAAAAATTAAAAAAGACGGCTATTGCCATGTATGAAATGAATACGCACATAACGGATAGATAAACATGTTCACAAAAAGTCAAGTCTTGACAAACTGGTTGGCTACAGGCGCTTCCTAGAACATATTGAAATCTGCAAGTCGGACCAGATTCTCGATTTTTATAGCTTTTACCAATTGGAGGTCGTCACGTTGAACCAAGCAGCTGAATGATTAATTATTACAGACCAGGCCAGGTAGCAGATCAGACTTCGGGCTTTTCACTTATCAAATCATGTGTGGTTTAATCCTGGGAATCTAGTCACATAGTGACCCGGTAACGATGAATTCACTGGAAACTGCACACTGACGTAGCACGCTAGAAGATGATCTGTCATAGAGAGCGCCACAACACACACGGTACACAGTTGTTAACCAGTGCTGGAGATAAAAATTTCTTTGATATTGCTAAAATTGAATGGAAAAGAGAATTTTTCTCAAAGGGTGTTCTGAAATATTTTGTTAATTTTTTAATTACGCTATTGCGATGAAATATTGTCTTTTTGGTGTGAAACTCAGTAAATTATAAATACTTGAAATTGGCCACCTCTCTAAAATAATTCATTGAATACTGAAAACTGCTGTTACCATCTTATATAAAAAATCCATATCATTTTCAATTATTATTATTTCTGTGAGGAATTTTCCCTCTTTCTTTCAGCAACGGATCGTTATATCTGTCAGGCAATTGCCTGGATGTACTATGGGTTTCTGCGAAGTATTTAAAAATTGGAAATAATCGTTTCCTATTATATGTTGTTTAGAGAGATATGCCATGGGTTTGACGATATGTGAGTGTAATATGTTTGCAATGTTTCCTGAAATCTATACAATTGGTATAAATAATTTTCACTTGCAAATATGTATGTGCATTAGTACACAGACGATAAATATATATA
>JXOS01080585.1:0-15896 GCA_001015075.1 Cirrula hians
GGATACCCACTGTGCCCCCTGTACGAGCAGTGCAGAGCCTTAAACTTTCACCATACTGTTATTGACATTAAGTTGCATAATCGCTTCAAAGCAAATATTTTGATTACAACACCATATTAAAAATTTGACAATTGCAATTAAGGATATACCGTATTGAATTTAAAGCTTTTATTTATTGTATTTAGGTATGACCATCGTATTTTGTTTCACCCTTTCAAAATATTTCACTAATGACAAAGGTCCTACCTTTTCTGATTCGGTCCAGTTCGACATTTAATATGAAAAACTTCATTGCATACATTTTGTCCCCTTTCTGACAGCTAATTCTCTACTTCTGCGTGATGATACAGCTTCGGTTTTTAATTTAATTAATAGCTCCATTTATCAATAAATATAAATTGGTAAAAAAAAGTAGATACCGCATTAAATGCAACCACGGTGGGCGGATCCACAGGAATCGCAGAAGCATAACCATGGTTCATACGGGTAATAGGGCCTGAAGCAGGCCACTTCAGGAGCTCACCACAGAATCTACTGCTTAAGTGATACTGACTGATGTCCTTGTAACTATCTATCTATGCACTTTCATATACATATATATACATATATATATATATATATATCCATCATACTACATCATTCATTTCTAATAGCATTTATTGAAAAGTGATTTTTGTAGATCATATGTTTGCAACACGGTGAATGATTCACCGGAGATGTACCAAAATCTCCGAAGAGATCCTGCAACGCATATCCATCTGTTTCTAATGAAACACAAGCAATTACGATGAGGAAAATATATAATATGCAAATGAAATAGGTTATGTATTTTCACTTCAGAAAGTCCATAAGAAGATATAAATGCCCCTGAAGTTAGGTAACTTTAAGTAGATTAATAATAATAGGGCACTATTAGGCATATTAGTAAGGCTCTGAAGCATGGACACTTCCATTATCACTGTATGTCTTCAAGAAGATATGATGGCCTTAACTACGAAGAGGCCTTATGACGTGCATGGTGGAATCATGAACTGTATAAAATCTACAGCGATTACGAATTAAAATTCTGCAACTTTTTATAAGGACACTTCACGCACACAGATCGGTTCGATCCAGCTCGTAAGCGGTTTGATTCTAAACAGTAGTTACCGCAGAAGAGGAAGAGTGAATCTTACTTGCAAGAATCAGTACTTCGAAACGTTTGAAAGCCAAGGCTTGGCATCTAACACCAACCACCATGAAATAGATAAGACTGGCATCGTAGAACTGCTGAGGTTACGATATTTAACATGTTCTACTGGAAAATTCGTTGATTAAATAAATATTGAAGGACAAAAAAAGTTCAAAGATCATTTACCTAAAAATTTTAAGTTACAGAATATATATTCGATTCTGTTGAGAACTTTATTGGTTTTATTTCGGTAATGTTGAATTGAACTATCTTAGACATTTATTTTTGCTATCTTAGATTTGAATATTATAAAAGTAACAGCTAAAAGAATGAGCGTTGCGACCAAATCTTGCATATTTGATTATGAGGATTACTTAAGACTTTTGTACAAAAGGAGTTCGACTACGGTAACTAATTCATTAAAAAAGTAGTTTTAAAATGATTATTCTGTCATAAGATAATAATCGGAGAAGATGTATTGGTCCTTATGTTGACGTGATAATAAGAAATGCATTTAAACTTACCGCAAGCCCAATATTTTTAACTAGTTTTGATTCAGCGATGTTCGCAAATGGTCGATCGGCTCCCCAGCATTCCACATATTTCGTCATTTTGGATGATGGGCGATTCCGCGATACGTGTCCTTCAATTGGAGAAAAAAGCATAAATTCTTGAGTTCCATTTTTTATTTAAATGCTGTTGAATAAAAATCTGCTTCTTAAAATTTAGAACCATATTGTATTTTAATACACTTCAACTAATTCCATACGTCTGGAATGAATTCAGCGAATGGCACATTTAGTAAATCGGTAAAACTTATAAGACGTTTTTCAAATTTGCACACATGCCGCGTCCTTTTTTCACAATTAGAGACCTTCAAAACGTATCTTTAGTAGACTGAGACTGTTTTGGTTATGTGGGAAGTACGTATTGTATACAAATAATTACTTGCGACTGTTTCTTTAATAGCCGATATTAATAGAAACGAAAATGTAATGAGATTGGGCGATGCCCATCATTATCTCTGTCCGTGAACACGGTAACTTAATTAAGTTTTGGGCTAAAGTAACGAAAGTGGGTTGGTGTACATGATTACAAAAAGTATGTTAAACTTCTACCGCAGAATAACTGATTCCTTAACTTCGCGTAGCTCTAATCCAACTTTCACTCTCATTTTCACCACAACAAGGATAAAAATGAATGGATGAGATTGGTATTAAACCGTTTCTCGCTGTTCGAATCCCATATAGTAATACTCTTTTCCCTACAAATTTTCCGTTTTTATATAAGATCAAAGAGATTTTTAAACATCAATTTAGATTTTTATGAATCCTTCAAATATGAGTACCATGTCGATTTATTTGTAGCATTTGCTATGGTAAGCAATGCATATTTCGTTTTTGGATTTGGACTCAATCAATCCTTTATTTTCGATTTCACCAGTATTACACTAAATCCCAATACGTGAAAAAAAATGTTCAAACGAAATTACGGATTACCATAAATGCAGCTGAAAAGATAAACTCGGGTTACAATATTTCCAACAAGGTATGGGCTGAGTTAAAAAAAAAAAAAGAAAATCATTGAATATATAGAATTTGGAATTTTTTCTTATAACCTGACCATTTATTATAATTTAAAAAAAAAAAAAATAACTAATAAAATATGAAGAATTTCGAGTAACTTAAATTAGTTTTTTAAACATAGAAAGCGAGTCACTCATAGAGTGTCGCACTCATTTAGCTTTTCTATACCTATCAATCAATTGACTGGGTACAGTATAGGTTTGTTAAAACTATGTAATGCATCAAAATTATCATCTCCGAGCTGTTGCTCTGAGACACATGCATAGAATAGATACACAAAAACACCAGATTGAGCGATTTTTGTATGTCCCCGTCCGTCTGTCTTTTTGTTGCCTCGGTATTTTAAGTAGTTTTTGCGATAGATTGATTAAATTTGGTTTCAAAACATGCTTTTTAAAAGGTAAGGGCAAGTTCGTGAATTAGAAAAATCGGTAATTAACTTCCGGTACTTCTGAATCGATCATGCTCGAATTGTAGAATGTTCTGGTTTAAACTTAAAAATGCCAACTACACAAATTTCGGTATAATGCGCAGAAACACGTGACTTTTATGTTTTTTATTTTGGGAAAAGAGTATGCTACCTGTAGTTATGAACCGGTTTTGCTGAAATTGTTCCATAGCCATGGCCCAAAAATAGTTCCACAATAACTTTCAGTAGCATGCAATTAAATACCTTGCTGTTTAACAGATTTCCATGAATTCGGATATAAACTACCTACAGAAGGTACCCGAAGTATGGACCGATTTAACACATTCCCGAACATGAACGAGAGCTTTATAAAATAAGTTCAAAAACGAAATATCGTTAATCTAGCTAACAAATTATTCAAATTATCCNGCGAACATGAACGAGAGTTTTATAAAATAAGTTCAAAAACGAAATATCATTAATCTAGCTAACAAATTATTCAAATTATCCTGCTCACGAACAGATGGACAAGCGGACAAACCGACAGACGCACATCGACATTAAGACTTATCTTTTTATTATTTATTATTTCAATATTTCTCCAAAATGCTTTACATGTTTTGCACAAGCCCAAAATATTCTCATTCTATGACTGATGCGTATACACGTAAGAAATTTACAATGGGCTTACGCCAACAGTAGGAATCCGTCGCTTTTAAACTGTAAAGTACAGAGAAGTGACATAATATAAGTTTGGAATCCAAAAAACAATTTTTTTTTCTAATTGGTTAGTTAGCTTTTTCTAATAAGTTGGGCCAGGGGATCCATTCCAGGATCCACATTCATCAGATTAACGATACCTCATTAATTATATATCTATCTAAATTTGTTCAAAATCATCTTTTTGGACCACATCGTATTGGAGTTACATCTGATTTCCATCAAGTCATGTAATATTCTGATAAACACATGTTCAAGTCTCGGTCCACGAAATAATGAAATATGGTTAAATTTAATTAATTCTTAAAGAAAATATTGCTAGAAACTCTCTTTTAGAACCACATAGGTGTATTGGAGATTGCCCTGATTTAAATCCAATAATGATCATTTGTATTCAAATATTGGCCATATTTCAAAAATCAAATTTCGTTCAATTTAAGGAATGAGTGTGGCTAATTTTGATTAAGACCTTGTATTGCGGGAACATAGGTAGGCGGCAGGTTCCTTAGATACTTATACGACCACGCCCTGTTCAGACCACATTTAGATGAAATTACTACCCATCCTATCAGGAAATTGGGAAAGCCCCAATTCTAAGTACTGGAAGTAACCGAAATTCAAACTTTCAAATAAAAATTTTGCATAGAATATCTGTACCAAATTGCTTTAATCCAGCTGAAGTCCTTATTTATATTTTTTTTTTTTCTACGGACGGACGAACAGACATGGCCAAATGTGATGTGCATCATATTGACATAGGAAGGAATTTTGATTCACAATAGTACTTCAGCAGTGCCTTCCCATACACTTGAACCAAGATGTGTCCCCCAAAACTCAGAAATATTCTCATTTTTACTATTTTGTCATGAAGCATTCTTTAGAATTAATTACAGTTGAACTGCTTAAAATTGCCCTTCATTATAGTAAAAAAGTCGAGATAAGGATATATAAGATATTTCTATGTGGTTGCAAATGCGATAGTGTATAATAATATTTCAAAACTTACCTTTGAAGATTAAAATTATAGAATTAAATTTTATCAATTAACATGATCTAGATTACTTCGAACAATTGTTTTCGTATCTTATTCTTTATAACATCTCAGAATGTACAAATAAAATGACGTGCAATGATAGGTATCTACACACCAAATTTTATCAATAATTAGTTTTTAATGGTTCGCAAAACAGATTGTGATGAAATGGGATCTCTTTTTCACAAAACCGATGCAATTACGACACCAAATCAAAATGAACATCTAACGAAACAAATATTTCAATGAATATTATCAGAAAATCCAACATAGTAATCATGTCCGATATGACATTGCAAAGGATAGGGGATGAGATGAGATGTTTGGTATGAACTGAAATATGCGATAAGAAGTAAAATTCGTCGAAATACTGAAAATATACTTAATCCAAATTTCGGTATAAGACAACGGCACAGAGTTTCAAACAATTTTAATTTGTTATCTAAGACGTGCTCAGTAACCCGTCTGTTTAGCTTTCATCCTGTCGCATACAACTTAGCTCTCAGTGGAAGAACTTTAGAAAGCACTTTTATGTAAAAAGATAATCCAAATGCAACAGTTGTCATATATTCCCACTTGTGGGCGTACGAATACATAGCAATGATTCCATAGAGAGTTATTGAAAAAAGATCATAATAAAATGGGATTCATGGTATGTATGGTATGTACAACATCAGCCAATCACATTCCAAAGTTATCTCAGATTTATCTGGGTTCGAAAAAAAAACTGTAAACAACATTATAGTTTTGAACAAATAATGGTGAAATGTGTATTCAAAAGATGCAAAAATAATTACGGTGTAATTATAATAGCTTCTCTAATGACGACTTGGACTGAATACAGACATGGTGAAGCAGTTTTCGGGTATATTAAAAGAATGCTACATCTACAAAACCTCTGAAAACTCGATTAGCAGTAAATCGTTAATAGGATATGTAAAACATTTGGAAATGACTTGGACGATATACCGCTGTGGGGTGGAGCAATTAATAGACTTTTCTCTAAGCTCCAAGGTTTTTATGAAACAGTTAGGTATAGAATGCCACAATTTCTCAACAATCTAAAGGAACCCATCGCAATCTTAAGGAACTTGGTTCTAAAATTTGACGGTAACCAACGGAAATAATCGAGTTTCCGATTAACTATAATTTCGTTTTTAACCACGTCGCCAATACGATTAGTAAACTATATGTTAGTTTTGATGGCACGTTTTTAACACCCAAAACGAGTGATCGGAAGCATCACCACAGGAATTGATTTAGCAATGTCCGTCCGTCCGTATGCAAAGTACGACTCCAATTGGATTAAACAAATCCGGCACACATATTCTATGAAAAAAGTGTTAGATCGAAGTTTGAATTAGGTAAAGATCGGACCAATATTAAACCTATTTTCTCAAAATTGAGTCCATTGGACTGTGATGGTTGTAAGTATTGGTATTTTGCATAATTAGGTGGTTTACCATGTTACAAAAACAGACTTTATTAAATGAAAATCAGACGTACTTCTAGTACACCCATATAGTCTAAAAGAGGATTTAATGCCGAAATACCCACAGCTATCCTTTAAATTTTACAAAATTGTAGTATTGAGTTATCATAAATGTGGTCAATATGTGTACTTAAACTGATTGCATACAAATTAGAGGTACTTCCCGTAAATCTGTGGCGTCCGAAAAGACGGCTCAAGGCTAATTTTAATCACTGTCAATTAAATTTTATAATTGAATGATCATAATTCTGATCACTGTGTGTACCAAAAATGGTCAAGTTTGGGGGAAACTCAGAAATAACTTCCATACACCATTATGGTCTCAAAAAAAGGGTTTTGAACAAATTTTAACAGAACAACTATACTATATATATTTTGGAAGAAATGTTATCTCACTGATAGGCTAAACGTTCTTTTCATTGAAAGTAACGCTTCCCCTAATCCAAGACCGATGATCAAATCAAACTCTTCATCACATTTTCGAAATTACACTAAAGTTTTGTTCAATAATATACCTTAAGTATAGTATGTGTAATTTGACTCCTTCCTTACAAAATTTCATTTCGTCGAAATTAATCACCGAATTCATTGAATCGAAATCTGATTAATTTTATATTAAGAAGATTTAATGCATCCGCAAATAAATAAATAACTCAAAATCTGTTCATGGAATTTGTTAAAATCAACTGCTTTCATATCTTAGAACAATTAAATTCAGCAAAAGTATTGCCGGAAAGATTACATTTTTTCAAGTATTTTAAGGATGACTATATTTTTGATTCAAAGCAGTTTTCTGGAAACTGCATATAGAACAGCTACAAATATGGAACCACTAATTCTGATCGAATATTTCGATTATGAATACTTCAAAAAATGTGTTGTTAAATATATAATACATATATTGGATATAAATCCTTTAATTTTTACGAAAACCCCTAATTTGTACAATATACTGGTGACAGCCTTAATTATGAACCGGTCCGGTCACATTTGGCTCATATCAATAATTGTTTTCGATTATATTCGTTGGTAAATATTCCTATAACAGTAATTTCTTCTATATGTGTTTGCGAGGGATTGCGAGTATCTCTGATTAATATTTGGTCCCATTTTAAGCTTTGAGAATGACTACATTTTTTTAAGCATGAATTTCACATTGACTCTCAAAATTTAAAAATTTCCTTTCAAATATTTCTATTGCTAGACACTACCTTAACCTCAAAATTTCAGTTACTATTTTTCTAACTCCAAAATTGTAGTGGGCATACCTGAAATATTGAGCGGATCCGATCCTTTAAAACAAATTTATTTTTGTATTTTTTGTATTTTTATTAATTTAATGGGTTTTCAAAACGCCATTTTTCAGTGGTATGCGGCGTCAGCACTAGACTATTGTTAATATCCATCGGACCCTCTGTCTGATCACGATTACTGAAGTTGTTTTGGAGATACACCGATGACATGATAAACACGCTTTCTGTTATTCAAAACATATGTTTTTGTTTATACAAATTTAATACAATTAGACCTTTCGGTGAGCCCTCCAAGAATTTACGTAAGCCATGCAAAATTTTAGGTACCTCTGCCGATTCGTAAATTACAAAATAATTGTTTTAAACAAAGTTTTTATTTTTAAGCATGAAGTTAAATTTTTAAACAGGTACTAAGAGTTTCTTAAGAAACCCTTCAAAAGTGGATGTAATTGACAACTTTTCAGTATTTAGGGTTACTCTATACAAAGTTGTACCCCTCACATGAAAAGCTTATGGACTTTGGATTTAAGTAAACAAAAATAGTTGTTAAATTGGTAAACTTTAGTTGAAGAACGACATTTCCGGGAAGACCGGATAGTGGATACCAGAAAAAAATGTATTAATTGTGGTTTTTTTAGTTCAGTTGATATAATGTTTTTACAGGAGTTTTCTATAAATGCAAAAATTTTTGGTCTATTTGGTCCCAAGAAAAACCGTAAAATCTATAAAAGAGCGATGCATATGAAGGAGGATTTCGATTACATAAATTAAGACGAATGAAATATAATAATGCCAACAAATGGAATGGGAAAATTTTTAACTAATGGGTTTTAGAAGTCGGATTTTTTCGAATATTACATCTACTCAATCTTCAAATTTAACAGCCAATGACACATAAACACGAGTGGAAGTCAAAATAATATAAAAATACACATATGTGATGTATACGACTTACCAGCATGACCGCGAAAACTTTCATTGTGGTTAATTGACATCTTTCGTCCTTCCATGAATGCGCCGGATGAGCGGCGTCTATCACCAAACGAAATTAGCCCTGCAAATTCATTGAAACATGTAACATTTATAAGTTCTCTCAAAAACTTACCCTCGCTCACACTATATAACTACTTTGAATTGAATATGTGATGTAAGATCCCATGCATGGAAAACCTACCTTGTACGGATAATTTCCTTCGAGTCTTTTCCGGTGGGTCGACAACCATTAGGCTGTTTGTAGTGGTTGCCAAAGTTGGTGTCGTTACGCTAGTGCTAGCAGGAGTAGTACTTCCATCAGTCGGGATTGAAATTATAACCATATTCTCAATGCCGTTCAATGCAGGTAGCTCTTCGGAGTTTGGTGTCGTTGGGCTTTTGCGGGAAACTGCATCAATTGCTGCAAATTCAACCGACTTCTTGCGAGAAGGATGCATGGATTTAAATGCTTCATCACTGGGAGTTGGGAGTAAAGATTTCGTGCTAGGAGGCTCTTTGGTGTTTCCATTAAGAATATCATGTGTCGCAATTTTGAGAGTAGTGGCGTCGGGCTTAGCAATTTCTTCATCGTCTTCGGAAAGTTCCTTTATCGACAATGATGTCGTTGATACTAGTGGGTTAAGAACTTGCAAATCTTGTGGCAGCACTATATGCGTAGCGTACGGCTTGTTGGCTACTACAGAATCTATTTTAGTAATTGATTGTTCTGCCTGAATATCGCTGTGTGTTAGAGAGTTATTGGATAATAATTTTTCATTGACATCGCCATCGCGCTGAGCCACATCCGGCGTTGAAGACGACTCTATGACATGCGGAATTACTTGTGTGTAAACCGGTTTCTTTAAAAATTAAAGTTTCTAATAGCATTTTAATTTATTAAACATTAATGATCTTACTTTGGGTGGAATTATCAAGTATGTCTCGACTTTGTGATCTGCAAGATATGCATCGCGTGATCCACCATTGCCCTCCTCCACTTCAAACTTATCACAAAGGCATTGCAGTGTTTGCTTTGTTATATGCACTCGCCTTAATAAAAAAGTAGGAAAAAGCAGGAAAATATTGATTGATATGTTCAAATGAAGCGTACTTTAGCCGAGAATTATTATGGAATTATTTATGGACCCTAAAAGTCATTTTCAATCGATCATCGGTATTGCTAAAAATGAGAACGTGTCGTAAAAGCATTGAATATAAGTCAGAAATGAACGTCCTATAACAGTAACTACGTCAACCAATGGTCAATCTGTAGGATTGCGGAAGCACAAATCAGATTTCGACATTGCGAATGAAAGTACAAAAAAACTATTCAATCTGTAACAATGGATGAAGCTGAACTCGAATACAACTAGGAAGCATAGACCCTATCAGGTGAAGTGATGCACATTTGAAAAGATGTTTCGTAACGGTTTCGTATAGATTTCGGGAAGATTTTTAGTATGTATTTTGGTTTGTGGTTTGCACCCAACTTTTCTGCACGTTTCAGTGAAAGCTCCCGAACAATATTTCGAATGCGTGCGAAAGGATTCCGTCAGGTCATTTCGAAAATAAATTTTTGCGATTAAATAATAATTGTATAATAGAACGAAAATTTGCCATATATCCTCTTTTCGGACCACATAGGTGTGCTGGAAGTACCTATGTTTATCAGCCAATCATGTGCATTTGCGGTACATACATAGGTGATAATTATTATAACTCAATAATCAATATACCCTCCGTCCGAACCACATAAGTGTACCTGAAGTACTTCTGGTATTGAACGAATCTTGCTCAGTTTCGGTACACACATTGATCATAATTATGATAACGCAATAATAAAATTTCGTTGAATTTCATTAATTTTTCTTGTCAAATTTGGTTAAAACCCTATTTGGGACCACATAGCTGTACAAGAGATACCTCTGAATTTCAACAAATCTTGATAATTTTTGGTACACTGACTAAACATATTTATGTTCTGTCAATACTGAAATTTTATCAAATTTGAATAATTACTGCGGCTAAATCTGCATTAAAGCTTCTATATGGACAATATAGGTGCACTAGAGATACCTCTAATTTTTATTCAATCACGAGCATTTTAGAACACACTAAGATGTTATGAATATCCATCTAATAACGAAATTGCATTCCAAATACCAACTCCTACGGCTCCAGTAGAGTTAACGCCCCAATTTTTAGTAAAGAGATGTACTGGAGGTTTCCGAAATATTGGTCGGATCTTAAAGAAATTCAAATATCGATCAAACATTTTTCCTAAGAATGTGTGTGGTAATTTCGTTAATCTAGCTAAAACCCTTCTTTCTAGTTTTTGCATACGGACGGATAGACGAACGGACGGACAGACGGACATTCCTACATCAATTCCTGTAGTGATGCTGGCCATATCGCTATATATTTTGATATTTTTCCTATCACTCGTTCTAGATGTTACAATGGTACCGTCAAACTAATGGCTTGACATTGACGAATATGACATTGACGAACATGAGTGTAAACTGATTATCTTCAGGCTGGCCTCCAGTACAATTACAGGGATACAGGGTTAGTAGAAAACATTGTTATCATGGTTGTTCAATTGGAGACATTGGGTTACAATACATATATATATATATATATATATATATATGTGAGAAAAAACATTTAGGGAAGTAGTAGAATTGGGTATCAAGGATTCTTTAAATCTCTGAAATTGATATGAAGACTAGGAACTTGATAAAATAATCTTAGTGGCATGAAATATAAAAATACGAACAATTTCAATGGGTTATACTTTTGCTCCTTGGTATTCTTATTTCGGATAAGGGGTCTTTATGTCCGCCCAAAGAATATGCTGAACTAGAAGCTGGGGAGTATTCTTTTTTCTGGAATGCCATTTGGGTCTTTCAGCAAGTTGTCAAAAAACTAACGAAAAAGATATTGATATGCATTCACTACATTTGAATGGTTCAATAAGAACTACACGATTAAACAAATACTGGATTCAGTATAAGAATTTTCGGTTGAACTCAACTACCGAGAACGTGCTACCTAGTCAAGTAATAAACTCTGATACAGAGGTAACTGCACTCATTACGAACGCAACACTGGGCACATTAATTAATTATTGATTGTAATTTGACAGATTACATTTATGATTAATTGCAATGTAAAAAGTTTTTGATATCAATAGCTTACGATCATGAAGTCGGCCTCCTACGATATCTATAGCACATTCTGGCCGCTTGGATTGTCTTCAGTTGAAATGTCGTCAAATATCCGACCGCCCACGTACTTCGACAAATCAGAGAAAAACCGTTACAAAAAGAGTAAATCAAATCAGTAAAGCACTATTAAAGAAGACTTGGGTCTAATCGCGTGGTTCGGGATACTCGACACCTGCGCACAGATGCATTGAAACGAAAACGGAAGCAAAAATCCAAAGCGTTCGAAAATTTTAAACGTAGGTGATTGGCCAGCTAGATGTCCCGACTGCAATCCGTTATAATACAAGTTGTGGGCCGTATTAGAGGACATGACTTCCTTTTCCGAAATCCAAGTAATGAGTGGTTCAAGTGAGCACTTGTTTGTGCAGTGGATATTCTCCGCATACATGAAATGCGTCTCGCGTTCAATAAGTGGGCAGATCGTCTCTGGTTCTGCCTGAGAGCAAATCGAATAAAATGTTCAAAAATTTGTAGCTATTTCTTAACCCAAGAAAACTTAAAAAAAAAAAATATTGTGTAATTCATTGTCATTTGTCATCGAGTTTACTATGTGCCAGAATTTCTGACCAGCCTTATATTGTGAAGAAAGAGGCAGTACAATACATATTAGGCCTTGGCTGGGCATGAAGGATTCTGCATTTTCTTTTTCGAGCCGTTGATTGGATAATGAGATTCCGCATAGCTATAGCTTATGCGCATAATTTCATTATTTATTATAGATAAGCTGTGCTGGCCGACAAGCCAGCGCTGATGGACTTACGCACTTCTTCACATTAACGATATGAATTTAAAATTCAAAATGTAATACACATAAAAATGTCTCATAAAAAATAACTTGCAAATCGCTGCACTGGGATGCATGTGTCCATTCATGATGAAATAATGCGAAAATATTTTTCAATAGCCTTAAGCGCACAGACTTACCCAGCCACACCACCGCTTTCCATGTGATTTGCTAATGTAACATCATCACTCCAAACATCAAATTGCCATTTCCGTAAGCCAAGGACACCGCACAGCACATTGCCTGTATGAATACCAATCCGCATGTCAACATTAATGCCCGTTGCTTCACGAACATGCCTAAAATAGCAAATTAAAGGTCAGCATGCTTACAGTCAATTAGTACAGCCAGAGCGTGCTACTGGCCCAATGGCTGGCACAGCATTTTTTGCCAACATAGACATAAAATGCAATTTGACAAAATATTAAAGAACATTGTTATGTTATAATTGGAAGGCAATCAAATGAAGAACAATTTTTATCTCTAATTTGACTTTTTTGCTTTTCGAAGTTTTCTGCTTTCCTTGTACTTTACCATTTCATATGGGTTACGTGGAGTGTATGGATATGCATTGAATTATTTCGTTCAATAAATACTGTAAACCAATTTCATTTATCGAACGTAAGCCAATTCGTTTTATTCTTTCCGCTCAGTTGGGCGGCACAAAACATCAAAGCAGGCATTCTCCGCAAACATGGTTGGACAGAAAACATGAATTCCAGCAACGTAAGGCCCGCACATGAAAGCACTTACCATAATTCAACAATATAGTAAAGGTATAGAGACTGGGCAAATAAATAATACCAAATACAAAATTATATACACAAGCCATCAAAACATTCACTTTTCACACGATAAAGATATTAAATTGTATACTTTCCGTAATAAAAAATAACGACAATCGGTTATTAAAATATCAAATAATAGCTATGTGTTCAAATTCATTATTTAACCCCTACAAAATAAAACATAAATGACAACAAATAATTATATTATGAAATCATTTCTTAGGCAGCATTCCTAAAATCAAATCTATACAGAATCTTTTGCTTTCTAATGGAGATTCATTCAGTTCAGAATATTTGCTGAAATTCCTATTTTTAGACAACAAAGATGTAGTAACATACATATCCCTTCCAAAATGTTATTTATAATTTCTAATAATTTATAATAATTTATGATATCTGTCAAAATTAACTGAAATACCTCTTATCGGACCGCATAGACGCATTGGAGGTACCTTTGAGTTTCATCCCACCATGTGCATTTTTGGAACATACATTGATTATAATTATGAAAACTGAATAATAAATTTTCGTTGAATTTGATTAATTTTCTGGCAAAATATTCCATATACTTTATTTTGGGACCACAGATCTGTACTGGAAGTACCTCTGGTTTTAAGTCAATTTGGCTGATTTTTAGTACACAGATTGACCATATTTATGCGCTCTCAATACTGCAATTTTGTTAAATTTAAATGATAACAGTGGATAATTCTGCATTAGAGTATCTATTGGGACTACTTAGGTGTACGGAAGCTACCTCTGATTTTAACTCAATCTATTCCAGTTTGTAAACATATGCCATTGTTACCCAACTAATGCCATTGTCAACCACCTAATTAATAAATTTCATTGCAAAATACATACTCTTATGGCTGAGCCAGTTCTACGGCAAAAATTTTGAGTTTCATAGAATATGTGTGCCAAATTTGATTTTTCCAGCTTAAAGTCCTTTTTTCTAGTTTTTGCTTACGGAAGGATGGACGGAAATATTGATGGCCGAACGGACATGCATGGCTAAATTAATTTCTGTGGTGATGCTAATCATATCGATACACATTTTGATCGGTCGTTGAACAGTCGTTCTGGGTGTAACAAACGTACAGTCAAAACTAATATACACTTTGCTGCATTCATTCAAAGTACACAATGTCTAGAACATTTCTTGATTATATCCAATAAAAAACCAATTCAGAAAGTAACAGTCGGCTAAGGCCATGAGATACACGTCGCTCCTGAAAAAATTATTGTTTTATTCAAATTTGCTCAGTGCCCTCTTTTCGGTGTATTGGAGGTAGCTATAAGTTTGAACTTAATAAATTTTCCTGGCCAAATTTGCCATAAAAGACTACATAATAGCCATCTGTCATTCAATTTATAAAAGCGTCAAAATATTACAAGAAAGCTTAAGGCCGATGAAAAAAAACTGGTATTTACTCATTTAAGTAAATTCGTTAATAAAACGGTTTTACGAATCAGAAGTAAACGTTCTATGCTCCAATTTTATTATCGCATAAAGGCTTCCAAACCAAATTTTAAGAGCGTGCAATCAAAAATCCGGCTTTTATGCTAATTTCCAGGAAATCGGAGTTAATGGACCCTTGTAACGAACCCGAAATTATGGACCCATTTGGCCTGTTCACGAATTCGTTCGTACGTTTTGCAAAATGGATTCACGAACCGAAATTCGCTCATCTAGGTCAAAAAATACTCACGTAATCGTGCTCGGAGACAGACGGTCAAACGGATATCGGTATTTAGCTTTTTTCTGATACTAAGCAATATAAAGTAAGAATTGATTATTTCTATGCATTACATACTTTGCACAAACCCATACCTCAATACTCTCAATCTATGACTGATGGTTATAAAAAAGGTAAAACTAACTTGTCNTCAATACTCTCAATCTATGACTGATGGTTATAAAAAAGGTAAAACTAACTTGTCAGAAATGTTCAATTATATTACTAGTTTTGTTCGGAGATGTAAGTAAACTGTAGAATGGCATTATATAATGTCCTTCGCTTACTCAAGGGTATCTAAACTTCCTGTCAGACATTCTATGATTTGTGCATATTGCAAAAATAAGCTGTAAATACTAAGCCGCACTTATCTGCCCTTTGCACACTATCTCCGCACGACGTAAATCAACTGTTGTAAGAGGTATGAGCTTGTGCCGAGTATACGAATTGCGGTTTCTTTCGTGGACCTGTTATGTAAATTGCTTGTGCAATACTGGCTTTCGCGTACAGTATCTCTGGATGGCTTCGCTGACTTGCTGTTCTAGTTTTTACATTGAACAAATTTCGTATCTTTACTATAATATCGCCACACATTGAAATATTTCAATACATTGAATCATATTATTTCTAATGGTGTGGTAAGATTGATATTTGATCGTGTTTCTGTTTTTTGATGCCAGACCAGAAATGGCACGTTAAATGTTTAACTTGCCCTGTAA
>JXOS01080966.1:0-11920 GCA_001015075.1 Cirrula hians
GACTTACGAAATTTGGCATACACATTCTAGGAAACAAATTTAAATCGAAGTTTGATACGATCAATATTTCAGGATCCGCAAGTACACCGCTTTACTCAAAATTGGTGCCTTAACTCTACGGGAGCCATAAGTGTGGTACATGCATTATATCTCAGTGTTTTCTGAAAATAGTCGTGATTGATAAAAATCAGAGGTACCTCCAGTACTCCCATATGGTCCCAAGAGGTTTTAATACCAATTTACCCAAAGTTATCATTTGAATTTTATAAAATTTCTGAATTTTAAAAAATATAAATATATGCAATAACTGTACCACAAATTCGCAAGATTGTATGAAATTCAAAGGTTTTTCCAGTACTCCTTTATGGTGCCAATAGAGGTTTTAATGCAAAATTGCCCACAGCTATCATTTGCATTTTCTAAACTTTCTGAATTGACTGAACATAAATACAGTTAGTGTCAGTACCAAAATAGAGCCAGATTGGTTGAAATTCAGAGGTACCTCTAGTACATCTATGTGGTCCCAAAAGAGGGTTTTAAGCAAATCTATTTTGAAAGATTAATGAAATTCAAAAAGATTTTAGTTTTGAGTTATCAAAATTATGATGAATGTGTGTACCAGAAATGAGCAAGATTGGACGATAATCTGAGGAACTTCCAGTACACTTATGTGATCCGAAAAGAGGCTAATTTGGCCAGAAAAATTAATTAATTTCAACGAAATTTTATTATTGAATTGTCATAATTATAATCAATCTTAGCACCAAAAATTGAATAAAACTGAGTTATACCTCCAATCTACCTTTATGATTCGAAATGAGGGGTTTGAGCATATTTGTAAAGAGCAATTATAAAGAACATGTAGCAAGCGGAGTGTTTTTTTTTTTTTTTTTTTTTTTTTTTTTTTTTAATGTTGGTACACTCTTCTTATGACCGTAAGTGAAATTTCAGTGACAATTCATGATTTCATTCTATGTTTACAATCGGTGTAGTACCGCCGCATCAAAGTATCTTTTTAAAATGGTTAAAATCAAGTATCGTGCAGTTATTGAATTTATTTTGGGAAGATTTAAAATCAAAGGAAGCTTATGAACGATTGTTAAAACTGTATTACGACTCTCTGGGTGCAATTAGTACGGTGGAAAAAAGCTGAATTAAAAAGTAGTTGTACATGCCTTGAAAACGATTCACATCAAAAACGTTTAAAAACACCAACAATATCAGAATTCTTAGAAAAAATTATATTAGATAAAGGATATTGTATTGGAAAATCGTCTGGTGAATGAAAAAGGTTTAGTTGAAGTCCCAGTCATCTCATTGGTCAGTGTAAGCAATATTTTGACAGAAGTATTAGCTGTGTGCACAATGTGTATCCCATTCGGTAACAATGAAACAAATACACTTTCGAATGAGACTTTTTCAGCAAGATATAGAGCGTTTTTGAAAGGATAAAATGGATTTGTGACACGAGGCATCACTGTGGATAAGACTTGTGTATATCACTATTATCCTGACCCATAACAGGACGCTTAAAAAACGAGATCGTGTCAAAAAATCCGATAACAAAGTGTTAGTTACAGTTTTTTGGAAGGCGAAAAGAATACTGTTTCTGTATTACTTTTACACTGGTTAAAAAATTTGATTCTTATTACAATTGTCAACTTTTATACTATTTCAAAAAAAAAAAAATCCGAGGACTCGCTTTACGGAAAGAAAATCGATGTTCATCAGAATAATGCAACGCGTCATTTAAGTTTGACTAGCTGGCCTATCCATCGTTTTTACCCGATTTATGCCCTAGCGACTTGTATCTATTCCATCGTTATGCAAGCGTGAAAAACATTTTGCATCAAATGATGAGGCATCAACAGTTGTTCAAGCGTTTTTTGGAACTCTTCAAGATTCTCACTTTAGCCCTGGAATTCATTAAAGGAGACTATACTGAATCAAAAAGTGAATTCCAAACGAAATAAAGTTCTTTGATATCTACTACTATGGCTATGTTTCCTGGCACGATTTTGGATGCGGGTTCACATTAAGAGATTCAGACAACTTATCACTGAGTTCTCTGCTATGGATGAACATTTACTACCATCAAAATCAAGATACAATTTTTCAATATTCTCTGATTTTTGACCACAGACTTGCAGAGAATAAATACATGTTATCACATATGAATTCTATGACGGGCATAAGAGTTTGTATGAGAGATGCTCAAAAAGTGAATTGAAAATCAATGTTGGTAACTTCAATATCAAGCTGGGCAGAAATGGGTCTACTTTGGAAAACAAGCGATAACATCATCTGATATGCGTACATGTGCAGCATTCGTTCCCCTGATTATTGTGCATAGAATAATGCATTCAAAGGTTGATCAGTATTTTTCACGGGATTGGACGTGCTTTCACTTTCGTACTATTTTATTTACAAATTAAGATGAACATTCCTCAATTATCAAGGCAATTCAATTTTAGCTCTGGTAGTGTTTATTGAAAGCTTTAATTTACAATTTAGATACGAACCGTATTTATTGTTTAAAACTTAAATACGCACCTGAAACTCTTCGCCAATTATCCTTTTTGCGACTAAGGTTGCCAACGCTTCCAGTTGTTTGGCCTCCAGGATAGACAATGTTGAAATAATTTCAGCTAAAACCCAGTCAGGACAGTCGCCATCGCCACAAAAACGAAATTTCTAAAATTACACACAGAAATAAAGAATTATAATAATAACATACAAACAATTTAACATCAAATGCAATTAATTAGAAAACTTAATTGGCTGTGAATAACGGTAATGCTATGAATGAGCTTTTAACAAGTTTGGAATAAGCCAAGTGTCGTAATTGCAGCTATGACCAACTTTAATCATTATGCAAGCATTTTAATAGCACAAGAAGTTATCAAAATAAATCGAATGTCTGTTTATTTGGAGCAATAAAAGACACCTACATCAATAACGTTCATGCCACAGTCAAAAAACAATTGCTTCCTTTAATAGCATGACGTAGCTACGGTTTTTTAAGTCTTATATCTTATAATCATTATTATACACTTCACAAAATGGTATTTTAGGGTTTATAAAAAAATGGTAACTCATCGAAATATAAAGCAGCTCAAGAATCGATCTGGTTATCCTAGTTGAACTTGCCTCTTAGTTTTCAACCTATCGCAGTATAACTTGGAATTCAGAGTTTTTCTCAATTTCACGCAGAACCTTTATGAAATGGGTCTTCAGACTGGTCAACCAGAATGAAGTTCATATAATTTATTTATTTATTTTTTCTTTAATGATCTCTCTTTCACATTTCATATTTTCACATAAAATTAGTGAAAAATAAATAAGAAAGTTACAGTCGGCATAGGCTGTCATTGAGTCGCTTCCAAATTGCTAAGTACAGAGAAGGTTTTAAGATGTAGGTTCCAATCAATTTGGTGAATCAAAATTAAGACGAACTTTTGTGGTTTTGAAGATATACCATTATAATATTCTATTTCAGCAATATGTTAGATAGGATAAGTTCGTAGCCAAAATTAACGAGATCTTTCGCATATACAGTTGTGTTCAAAACAATTTCATTCCAACAAACAAAAATTAACGAAACTTTTTTGGTCAGCAGCATCAGACATTGTAAATATCGCTAAAATTACTTTTTGTCGCATAGCAAACACAAGCGTAATTATATGACTAATAATGACATTCAAATAAAATTTGGTATAGATGCCAATAACAGTATTAAAGTATACTTTAAACCGTTAAAAGGAGGTTTTAATTTGACCATACCTATGGGCCCATATCTCTTATCTTAAGGCATTTTAAAAACATCAGTCACATACTGAGTAATAAGGCGGATTCACTGATAACTGTTGCACTCTTAGTTTGTAAAAAAAAAATTACAAAAAATAGAGTTGGCGGCACTATGGACCAGCGATAAACTGACGCACTTTTAATCTTTGATTTGGCAGTTGTTTGCTGCTGCTCTTAATTATGAAGTTGCATTGTGATGTCAAATGTTTGTTAATTTCTGAAAGCTAGTTGATTTCATTTTAATGGTAACCACTGGAACAATAAAAACAGACCTCTTTGTGGCTCGTATTGCACTGCAAAATTATATTCAATTTTTCAATTTATTTATATAAAATAATATTTATAAAATTTAAAAGCCCAGGTCGTTCATAGAACTACAATCAGAGAATGAACATTTTGTTTAGAAATTGATTTTGTAAAATAACAAACATAACAAACGCATTTAAATGCATAATGGCAACCACAGAGTGTGAAAGTGTGACACAAAAATTAAATTTATTTCAAGCAGAACTCTGCGAGTGCATGAAATGAAAATCTCTCAGATTTTCTCTCTCTTAAGAAGTTCGGCCAGAATGTGCATATAAAACAAATGCAAATTAAGTTCAAAACTTTATCACCTTTTGGATGTTTTTCAAAGAAATTATCTTTTCAACTGAAAAAACAATTTTTAATAATGTGAAGTAAGAATGCTGATTTTTGGTTCCACACTATGCTTTTTATACCCACTAGTCAGTTAACTGGGATTAAAATCGAATCAAAACAAAATTCGATGGGACGATATCCTTCTGTACTTCTTCCTGTGACTTTGATAACTTGAGTGGTTCTAGATAGACATCAATGCAATTTGGGTCTAAACATATTTTGTAAAAGAGTGAGTTCGTTAATGGGCAAAATCAGTCCGTAGAGCCGAGTACCTCCCATAGAACCTTTAATCTCGCCTTCACAGAAATTAGTATAAAAGACAAATCATTAATTGCATGCAACAGCATTTTTGTGAAGAAACGTTTCTGGGTCATTGTCATATTCTACAATTTGAACAGAATTGGTCAATAACTCTTAAATCCAGTTGCCTCTCCACATGCAACAGAAATTTGGTATTAGGTGTAATTGCTTTAACATTCTAAAATTTGAGCAATACAAATCTACGATTTCCAGCAAATTTACTGCAATTTAGTAGTGCTGCAATATTCTAATGGTTTTGTGATAGGAACGCATGAGGGGTATTATGCAGACCAACTATTACATCGATGTTATTAAAGCACAAATAGTTTTCAAAATTCAAAAGGCTGTCTCATGAGTACTGCCATATGTTTTCACTTGCAAGATTTTAAAAGTAAAGTTTTTCAGTTACTGAAATTTGATTAATGAATATAATAAAGACACTATTAAGTTAATTCACAATATCAAGGGTTCCACGATTTCAACGAAATGAGATTAAAGGTATGTCCTTCATGGGAGGAATTTGAAATTAGTTTAGAATTTGTTATCATATAAGTTTTTATGTATATAAATGATGATTTAAAAATGCAACGTAAAATTATCAAAATTATCGCATATAAACGACAGGGACAGAAGTAGACTCAAGTTTGATTCGGTGGACCGAGCCATAAAGTAAAGTACCAAGCGGAAGGGAATATCCAACAAAAACCTCTACAATGAAGAAGAAGCCCCAATGAAACGGGCTCTGTACGAGCATAAAACTTTAACAACAAAAGAATAATTGCGGCACAATACTCCACCTTTTGTTTTTGCAGACGACTAGCTCAACGAAAGCCCACCAACAAATTCTGTTGATTGAAACTTCTAATTCTCAACCACGCGTTTTTATCAGCACCGTCATCAATACTAATGGATACAATATGTGCTGTATAATCCATCGAACAAACCATTCAAGAGACTGCAGTAAAGGGAAATGCAATCATTTAGAATTATTTTTAGTATGCATAGACATATTATTTACCAAATTAGATATAATAACAAGGTTCACCGATAACTTAATAGCCAACAGTCACTGTAAAGTTATCAAACCGATTATAAGTCTTAGTTGTTAAAATAATTTTTTTATGCAATTTAAATCTTTCATCATATTGAGAACTTAAATAAAAAAATGAAAATTTTAATATTTTCTTAAATTCAGTGGAGGGACACAAAATTTTTGAACCTTTTGGATCGATTTGCACCCAACCCACGTAAAGGAACATTTAAGACAAATATTTTGATAATTATGGAATGGAGGATCAAACAGGTCTATCAGAAATTGTGGTACGATATTTCGATAAAACTCTTTTTGTTAAAGATTATTTTATTAAAATTAGCGTGTGCATAGGAGGTACCCAAAATTATTAACCGAATCTAATCAAATTCGAATATATCACGAAAATATCAAAAAAAAAATGCAACAACACCAAATTTCATTGAATTCTGATGGAACAATTGGGTATTGTAGTAAAAGTAAAATCTTATCAGAGGAACCCGGAGTCTTTATGTGTTTCTCCACTCGAGAACTTTATTCGCGATTGCACACATATAATTGAAATCTATGATATAATTCCTATGGGATATATCCAAAATTATAGACCAATTCCGCCCCAATTGTATAATATTCTTGACATTATGAGTTGTGCTCGAACTTGATCCAACATTTCGAAACCGAATTTCATTATTCTTCCTCATATTTTATTCAAGTTATCGTGTTAATGGGGACTCGGACATGGTAAACCCAAAGACTATGGCTGATGGGTATAAAATTCAAAAAGATACATTTCGGCCAAATCCTACTACTTAATTCAAATAAGCTATAAATCGTTAAAGTATCAAATGTCTTTCAGTTTTTAGTCATTTTATTCAATGCTGTAATGTATTGTGTTATATTGTAAGACAGCTATATCAGTAACCATTGGCAATACAAATATTATAATTGTTACCAATGAAATTAGTTTAAATTTGATTTGGTTTGTATCATGCTATATATATATACTGATACGATCAACATCACCACAGGTATAGAAATAGTCATGTCCGTNAAATCTTACGATCGAAGGGCTATCAAAATATATACTGATACGATCAACATCACCACAGGNTATATATATATACTGATACGATCAACATCACCACAGGTATAGAAATAGTCATGTCCGTCTGTCCGCTCTCAACCATAAACTGGACTAGCTAGATTTACCAAATTTCGCAAAAATATTCGATCAGAGATAGCTTTCGATTAAGATGTGGTAAATTTTCCGGGTACTACCTTGTTACTCAATTTTGGAGCCTAAGCAGCAATTCAGCCTTTAGAGTTCAAAGTTATAAATAAATTGTGGTAATTATTCCATGATTGGATAACATTCAAACGTACTTCGAATACTTTTCAGAAGAAATTTGAAATTCAATTCAATGAAATTTCATAATAAATTAAATCAATATGATCCGAAAATGGAGTTTTTAAACAAAATTAGCCACAATCATTCATTGAATTCAATTTTCATTATTGAGTCAAAATAAATGTTATCAATTCATCTACTACAAAAGGATATAATTGGCTGAAAAGCAGCATCAGGTGCCTTTTGTACATCTTTTAGGCTCAAGTGCTTTGTATTAATTAATATTTCCCAGCGATATTTGCGAGCTCCTCGATTTTGCCGATTGTCGCAAATTAACCACATAGTGTAAAGAGCTATGTCCATATCCATGTCAAGTTTAATAGCGATATCGTGTATGCATGTATGTCTATGCATCTATGTCAAGAGAGAGCTCGAATGAGGGGTATAACAAAACCCAACTAATGTGTACTAGTTTTTTGTAAGGTTCCTAAAATTATGTAAGCAATATGGCCATCCACGAACTTTAACTGACTTTTTTAAAAATATGGTCAGCAACTAAATTTCATAACTGTAGCTCTATTTTTTTCAAATTATCGAGATCAAAAATACAGGTGGAGAAACCTCAATCGAAGTTTTTTCGATTCGATGAATATCTCCAATAAACATATTGTCAAAAATGATCATATATATACACTACAAACTTTGTAGATACGCATAGGACTCTCAGTCATGGGTGATCATTAAACCTTAATTGTTCATACATTTTCATGTTTGTAATAATTTTTATTAATGGTTTTTACGGAAACATTATATTATCTATTTAGTTCTTATATGTGAATTATAAAAGTGCCCGAAATGACTATTAACTAAAAACTTAACCTAAAAACAATTTTATTGTAGTTAATGTTCAGATTATTGGTATAATGTATTCTAATAAAATAATTGCCTTAATTCCTCGTAATTGGTAGCGTTGAACAACAACAATATTTATTTAATTATTTAGTTGTCATGAGTATGCTGAAAAAGTAAAAAACGTTGTTGGCTTCTCACGGGTTTCGATTGAAAACAAACTACCATTACCAATAGCATTCGATCTGCAGCTGGGATCAAATATGTGATCTGCATATCCAACGAACAGAGCATGCGCGTTGACGCACTAGGTTTTTTCAACAATGATTTCCGATTTTCACTATTTTCTATTAATTATATTGTATGAACTTTTTAAGAATTTTAAGGTACATTTACGCCAAAAAGTTAGAATATGGACTAAGACGGTCCCATATGTAAAATGTAATTCATCTGCAAAATTACAAAATTGCATTTAAACTATAAATTGCTATAAATTAAATTTAATATATAAAATTGAGGTCCAAAATTTCCGGAGGTTTTGGACATGGCTACAAACAGATGCAATAAGTAGTCTGTAAAACCCGATTTCAAAAAACCCATACTTTGCTCATTTTCAATCGTTGGCATTATTGAATTTCATATGCATTAATTTGTTTAATAAAAATACTCCTCCATCTGCATCTGAATTTAATAAATTTTAAGGAAACATTTTATTCGCACCTTATTGTCAGTTGAACTTAAAAAACTTGATTAAATGAAATTTGTATCTGGACCTAAATCCCGATCTGCCCCGATAATTTAGTCATACGTTTCAATATCCACAACTAGTGATCGGAGACCTATCAAAATATATACCGATATAATCAGCATCGCTACATCTATCCAATCATCCGTACGCAGACAAACACTTAAAAGGACTTGAGCTAGATTTACTAAATTCGCAACATATATTCTATGGAAAAATGTTAGATCGAAGTTTGAATTTGGTAAAGATCCAACGATTATTTCAGGAAGCTTCAGCACGGCGATTTACTTAACATGCTGGCCTTAGCACTGTTATTGCTGTAAGTCTTGTCATTTCGGTGGTTAACCCTGTCATGTTCTAAAAATGGACAAGATTGAGTAAAAATCAGGGGTCTAGGGCAAATCTTGCTAGAAAAATTATTGCAGATACTTTGGAAGCGACATGTATCTTACTGTTCAGCTAAGTCGACTTGTTTTATTCAGAACATATCTCTCCAAGGATCATATATTCGGAAATGAGTAATTCTCTGCACACTTTTCACAAACCCTTTTAACACCCCCCATAAATTGAGGGATGAGCATANCCATAACACCCCCCATAAATTGAGGGATGAGCATAAAACTGCTACCTCCCTCCATAAAAAACGTTCGTCTTCCAACTTTCTATTCCATCCATGCATATTACCATCTTTGCAGTGCTGACGAGTTCTGTATTGAAGTTATTTTGTTAAAGTAAGTGCAACACAAACAATTAATTAGTCCAATGTGTGCAATCATTTGATGATGTTTGTATGAATGTTACTTTTTCGCATTTTTTCAAAAGGATTAGCACAAGTTTCAAGGATACAGAAAACTTATGCTTATCCTTGCAATATTTTCTTTACCCAAACAAGCGTACATTTCTGCATTAAATAATCGTGCACGCGCAAAGTGGAAAGCATATATGTGAATTTCCCGGGAAACGTGGGTTTTTGTAAAGTCTATAATACATATGTATTCAATTGTATGCTTTTTTACATTTTGTAAAACTGGATTTCAATTACAATCGGCCAATAATTTCAAGTACCTCCCATAGCCATAGCCCATAGTACCTACCGAAGCACCAAAAAGTGTTTACAGCCCCACTATTAGTCAATAAAAGTTTTAATATTGTGTGTACATCTAAATAAAACCTCTCAATGAATCCTCCAAAATATTGGAATAATCGGTCCATAATTTCTTTCATACCGTTCGAAGAAATTCGTATCGGCAAAGCATTTGGAATTTGAATTAAAGTTAATACAATTGGTTAATATTATTTAAAATGGTAAGTTTTATCTCGCATCAAGCATTTCCGGGAGGCGCCCGTCCGGTCCACATGCGAAAAGCTGTTAATAATTTTTTTTTTTTTAATCAATTAACAAAATGAAGATACAGGGGTTTATTATAATGAAAAATATGTAAGGTCCGCCAATTTGGGACGTTCTAGGATAGGGTGGCAAGGAAATGCTTCTCTAAAATCTAGTAAATTCAGATGCAGATACAGTAAGATTTGAATAATTACATTAAGGTTTATGAAATTCAATAATAATAACAAACAATGCTTCGGAAAAGATTTTGACTGATGGGCATTATGTAATTGGACTTTAACAACAATTGCATCCAGACAGGAAAAGAGTCTGTTCATACAGTCATTTAGATATAGCTTATGTTATTGTACCAAGATTATACTCTGCACTTCGAGAGAGACAAAGAACTAAACCCAAAGTAAAAAACCCAAAGTATCCAATCAACAAAGACGTTAAATTTTAAAAGGTTTTAAAGTAAATTAATTTTGAATTTGTAAATATAACTTTATTCGTTGTTGAATGAATAACGCTCCAATTTGATGAGGACAGGTTCATCGGAATGAATCCGGAGTAAAAAGAATAGGATGTTATAAGCAACCCTGGGACCAGTCCTGTGTGATTCATGGCTACTGAGTAACTGCACCAACATCCGTTTGTTAGTTAGGAACTGCGAGCAAAAACAGAGTTTACGAGTTTCTTATCTAATAAACGACCCTATAAACAGGGTCTTAAGAAGTCTTATAAAGTAAGGGCTGATGCAGTAAATTTACTGAAATCAAGATCTGTGACAAGTTTTGATGGTATTACCAATAACAGCAACAAGAAGTTTTGATCGTGCTACCCCAAACTATCGTCTGATTAAATGATGGAATAGTGCATCATTCGCAGACAAACAGTTGTTGTTACATTATCATCTATTAAAAAGCCATAGGTACACGCAACCGGGAACATTCTACCCGTATCGCGCTCCAAGGCTGTTTGTTAAGCGCAAGTACTTTTTTTAAATACAAGAGATTGGATCAGAAACATATTGTAAATTAGCAAATAGGAGCAATATGATAATAAGAATGCAACATTACTGCAGTGATGGTCATCACATGGGGAGCCACACATTGAACACTGATGCCTCAATTTGATGCACACGGCATATCCTAGACCAATGGAGGATCTGTATTAAAATTTGTTTTAGAAAAAGTTTCGTTAAATCAGAGCTTTTTCGAACAAATGAGAATTTATGTTTACAGAAGTTTGTAAGAAACAAAAAATTTACAAAATTTGGGAATAATCTATAGGATCCGAAGCAATTCTTTCACTGAAATTAATAAAATTTTTATTTCGATGTTGAATTCATTTTTTAAAATCATTTAAAGCGAATGAAATTCAACAGTAGCATCTACTGCAACGAGAACAGAACGAGTCACGAATGATTTGCGCCATATCTGGCATCGACCTAGTTATATAACTTAAATATGTCTAATTTTTTATTAAACCTTAATAAGAAGAACATACGTATAATGGAGATATCAAAATTGTTATCCCGATCAGTACAAAACATTATACTCTTTAATTTTTTTTTTTATCAATTGTACATAATCTGGTTCAAAAATGTACTGAATCACGTGCTAAATTCCACCTAGTTCATGATGACGAAACGATATACGGACGATATGCAATAAAAAAATGACAGGTAGTTATTCGTTCTGTGTGTTAAAAACAATAAAAAAAAAGCCAATTTCTTGGCTAAGTCGTTAAAAAATGTTTGATTTTGTCCTTTCAAAATTGAGCCTTCAATATAAAAAAAAATTAAATTTTGGATGGTTTCAACCCAAATNAAAAAAAATAAAATTAAATTTTGGATGGTTTCAACCCAAA
>JXOS01081152.1:0-12463 GCA_001015075.1 Cirrula hians
CATATTTATTTGATTAATTTTTATAAATGTTTGTATTTGTTTTGCGAAAGCATTAATGTACGTGTTTGATTTAAATGTATTTGTGTACATCAATTTCACTTAATTTTTTATCATATATATATATATAATTAATAATTTGTAATAAACATTGAATTCACAGTTAAACGCTTGTGCGTGTTATTAACAAAAATAAATTAAATTATTATGCCGGAATATAATCATTTACATTATCTATCTGATAATTATGCTATGCATTGAATTTACTTTACTCACAATAACATTTAATAAATATTAAATTTTTTTTTGTTGTTTAAAGTTCTTTTAAATTTTTTTTGTTGTTGTTTTTTTTTTTTATTTCATTTGCATCACACCATTTTACCATAATACTTTGTTCATGTTTTGAACTCATGACGCTGCGACTGCAGAGCTAACGCACTAAATACTGTTCCAACTGGCTTGTTCCCATTCGGTTCACTAATAGCTGACTATNAAAGTATTTCACTTAAAAATAATTTATTATACTTAATATTAATTTTATGTCGATTTCAATTCAAATTCATAAATGCTATTTACATTTTTGCTAAATTCTCTATTGCAACTACAGCAATTTATCTTAAGCACGTATCGTTTTATTCAATTATCAGTTTGTCTTAAACTAAGCATTTGTTGTACAACACCTATACTTATGCACGATCACTGACATAAATTTAGCTAAATTCTAAATTTTATTAAAAAAATATGCAATTGCAAATGAAAAAAATTATGTGCGGTGCGTCCATTAAGTACGCCTTCTGATTGCGTCTTTCTATTCAGCTCCCAGTAAATGTTCATACTCGTATTACGACTAAAAATATACTCAGCTTAATTTTGAGCCTCAGTTTTGAAATTAAGGATTTTTTTAAAGCGTTACAAAAGCAGAAACACGAAATTATTGAGTAAATGTTTACCCGGGGCATTCTATGAAATTTCCATCAGTGAAAACTTTTTTCAAGCTGCTAGCACTCTTGGTACATGATCAAGGAATGTTGAAAGCGATTGTTGCTCATTATTGAATGCTTCAAATACACAAACTCTAAGAAATTCGAACAAAGTATTAAAGACATTGACTCGTAGCCAGAGTCAAATTAAAACCTGCTCCTTACGATTTAAAGTGTACTTTAAAATAAAGTATGCTATAATCGCGATCAAGAGTAAAACGTTTATTAAAAATTTTAAATCGGTTGCTGCGTTGTAAAGTCTTTTAGCTATATCACTTGCCTATTGCACAGGTTGGACTTTTAAAATTGCTTTTAACTTAAAGCAAGGTGTTAATTACGGGCAATTTGTTTTTAAGTAGGGAGCGAGTTAAAGTTATGCCTCAATTAGACATTTCACGTTTTTGTAAAAATATATGTAAAACGAACTTTAAAAATATATGGACACCTTATTGTTTGGAAAAAATTTGCGCTGCTGCTATAGTGGAGCAACTTTGCCAAAAACTATACCAATGTGTAAACGCAAAAGACCATCAAACAAAGGCGTTGGGAGTTCATCAAAATGAAATTAACTTGTTGATTGATTTTTTATGTGCCCACCAATATATCAGCTACCTTTGAGAGTAAAAGAACATATGAAACATATGTGTGTACCTAAAATTGAAAGAATCTAATAGATGAAAGCTGAAAGTCCCTACAGTAAACCTATGTGGACCGAAACGAGGATTTTAATTAAAATCATCCATAATCTAATGATTACACCCAATGAAAAATGATTATTATATGGATACAAACATTAGGAATTTGGTGCATTAGAAATGGGAAAGATAAAATAAATGTTTGAGATACGTCTGACGCATCTATAAGTTCCAAATTTCCATTTTTTTAATTAAAAATATAATGTTTATCAGTTTCAAATTGCTGCATTTCAGTTTGTCATTTTCTGAACTGAATAATTTAGAAACGACGTATACCACAATGTGGGCCTAAGCCGACTATAACTTTCTTTCTTATTTCTTTTTTTTTCAAGCAATTTATTATCTTGTCTCTGTCGAGCCCATATCGAACATATGAAACTGTTTTTGGGCTTAATAAGTCTTGAAAACCAGGACTTAGAAATTGAATTTCTTTTTTGTGTATTCAGGAAACTACTTCACAAATTTGCAACTCCCAATGACTCTAGCAGTTGTTAAAGGCCAGTAAAGTAAAGAAGAGAATATAAGAAGACTATGCAAAATGGAATTTGAAAACTATTCAATAATGCAATAGAACTCCTTCATACCGTCTTTAACACAAGAGGCTTGTAGTTTTTCAGTTTACAATTACAAAAATGATGATTTGGTTATCTATTTATAAGAAGATCCCAAGAGAGAAATAATAATTATTTCTGAGTAGGGAAATAAATCACTTCTGAAGAACTTGTGCAAATAATCGACAAAAAGTTAACAAGAATATTGAAATAATGTAATTGATTTCCCAACCCATTAAGAACCCAAGCACTCTGTCAAGAAATTTTTTTAAGAAAGTACTTTTTTTTCCCCATCAATTTGTTGTTGAGCGAAAAGCGTTGGTCCAATTGCTTGCCTGTCAGCCTATCTGTGTGTTGGTCTGTCTTTTTTATTTAATTATGTACTTTGTGAAAAGAAGGGTCAAGTTCAAATCGATCCATAACTTCCGATAATCAAAAAAATAATTTTTAACATTGATACTACTTTCGACCATATTTCCATAGCAGATTTGAAGTATGTAAAGGAATGCCGGGAAATATTTCTTATTTGAAACACGAGAGTCAATTATAATGTTACATGCAAGGAAAAAAAATTCTGAATCTGAAATAGGTCACATTCATTTTATGGTCATAGACTGTGACAACCAGCTATTGATTACGACTCTAGTGGATGGATTTTTAATTATATTAAAGTTTACGATTATTCATTATATTTTGTCAAACCAAAAAAAAAGTACACGCAGGTGAGCAAACTAGAAAACCAGAAAATANAAGTACCCGCAGGTGAGCAAACTAGAAAACCAGAAAATAAGTGCTAAATCTTTCAAAATGTCCAGTTCAACTTGAGTTAACAGAATTAGCAATNAAGTTCTAAATCTTTCAAAATGTCCAGTTCAACTTGAGTTAACAGAATTAGCAATAAGCGAGTTGTACCCTCAATAAGATAAGCACACTGTTTGTATTTCATAGGAAAGTATAATGGGGAAATACGAATTTCAATGAAAAATAAAGCAAATTCCTCATTGGCAAATGAATGATCATTATTTATATACTTTTTTCAGAATTGTATACAGGAAATACTCCAAATTACATTCTCAACGTATAACAGATGTATCAAAATTCTACCTTTAAAAAGGATTGGATTTTCATCGGATTGGGTGCAACGTTCCCCCTCCAAAGATAATACTGATAAGTTTCGGGGCAGCAGAAAAAGCAGCTGTTGCAAGGTAACCTGACAAATTTGATATCATGTCTTTTTAATTGCAAGCTATTTTCATTTTTAAAATAAGTGGACAGTGGAAAATGTTCAATATTTACTTTCATCATAAAAATTAAAAAAAATATATATGTAACTGACTATTTAAGTGGATACAAACACTGGCTTGATGGGTCGTCTTATCAATAGCATAAAAAATCTACCATTCTATTTCTATGCCTTCACTTTGTCACGGGAATAATCAAACTTGTTTAAAAGTATCCATAAATAAATATTTGTGTGTATTAGTGCATTTTACTCATTTGGCTATCAGTGGCACGCACAATGTCTGCGTAACAGCTGCAGCTGATGTTTATTTTTTTCTGATATTTCGAGGAACGAATGGAAGATAATAATTATTAATTTGCACCAGCAGCAATAAGTGCTACAACAATGTGTAAAATTTTAAATATTGCTGAAAGCTTTGATAAGGAATGTCAAAATAAGAGGAATTAGTCTTCTTGAGTAAAGCCATCGCATGAAACTCGTTATCCTGAAACTCCTTAATGAGTATAATTTATATGATGATTTTAAGGCATGTAAAGGCATAAAAAATTTACGAATATATAAAGCTGCATTTATGGTCATTTGAAACTACGTGCAACCAGATACAGAACTAGTACCTACATAGCCTAGACTAAACAATAAATACAATACATAATAAACACACAATTTTGAATAAAATCCGGAGGCGCAGTTAGGAACTCCGCAATTGCTAACTCATTCACAATCACATTAACTCTGAATTCGGTCTGCATACAGAAAAACCGAAAAATCCGTAATTTTGAAACGGTGTATGTTTTAGTGTTCAACTGCTTAAAGTACTTTGCGACTGGTTTAAATCTTAAACCATTCCTATGACAATTTGCTGTAAATTGTTAATCTTTTATACTAAATAAAATAATTTTTGTGCTAATGAAATTACGACCATTGAATTCTCTAAAAATTATATCAGCTGTTTGACAAAGATTACTTAGCAGTAGAGAGAATTCAGCAATCTGCAGGTGTTAACGTTAGTTTATATATAAGCNATCTGCAGATGTTAACGTTAGTTTATATATAAGCTTCTAATTATGTCAAAACCAACGCTAGCTTCATTGAAATCTAATAAAAAGAATTCAGCAATCTGCGTATTTAACGGTATGTTCGTCATGTTCTGTTTATGTTTTCTGTAACCACTTATATTGTTTCCCGTTTGCCTGAAAGCATCAGTAATTGGCACTTAACCAATCGCACACTGAAATTACCACTGTGTACTTGAGAAAAATGTGTGATGAATACATGTAAAACTGTTGTTGTGTAGAAAGTGCGAGTGTGAAAAGTGTTCCGACCATGCGCCCAAAGATGCGTGCTTCTAAGATTGGGCTGGCAAATACTTTGCTCAACATTCCTATGTATTTCGCTAGAGCTGCTATGCCAAAGCTTGCGCTCAACTTGAGCAACTTGTCGTCTAACTAGAACAGAACCCCTCGCTGTTCTCTGCGACAAATATTAATCTATTGGTTGCTTGTGGCTCAATTATGCCTTGGCAGAAACCAACACATGAGCATTTGACAATTGGAGTATCCTAAAGACACTGCTGTAAAACAATGAACCAGATAAGACTCTGAAAAAGTAAACAAAAGAAAAAATATATATTTTTAATTTGAAGAATTTTTTTGCTTTGGGTACGATCTGTTTTCTTTGCGTAGGCATACGCAAGGCTGACCGTTAAGTTGAATTTATCTGGATTATAGTGTAATTAGAGTATGGTTCGTTTAACATGGGTATTGAATGGAACAAAGACATGTTTAAATTTGATTATTAGTACGGGGTTTTTTGTCAAAATTTGATTTAGAAATTCAACACTCTAAATCTAGAATGAAATAAAAATTTTAATAGAGTCGCAGTGAATGTTAAATTTGGGAATACAACGTAATTAATTTATGAAATATTTGCAGAATTGCTCATAATATTTTAATGATTGAGTGGCGTTGCCTTTAGGTATATATAATTTATCATATATGTATGTATATATATATTTTTTTTTTAAACGCTTTACACTTTAAATATAATTTTCGCTTTCGATTACACGTGGTTCAATCATTTCTGCTTTATGCATGTATATATAAATGTGTATGTGAATTTTAATTTATTTGTTTTTATTTTTCTTTTTTGGTTTTTTGCTTTAATTTATTTAATTATTATTTTTTTATTTTTCATATAAATATTTGCATGTATACACGGAACACCTCGTTGACCAGTCTTTAAATTGTTTGCATGTTAAAAATGTTGTTACATATTTATATATATATATATATCCTTTGTTTTTGATTTTAAGATTAAATGTTTATCTTTGAAAATACATTTTCACAAAATCAATTAATTATGTCGTCTGTTAAATAGAAATTTTCTATGTATATTTTTTCTATAACAAAATATAACAATTTCTTCGGTACTTTGCTTAAATTCTAAAATGTTCGTCTTGCTGTTTTTTGATTTACCCAATTCTATTAAGAGTTTGCCATTAAAAATATGAAATTCTGTTTACACTTGTCATTACCTTAACTCTGCTTGTCTAAGATTACTTCAGAATTTCTGATTTGATTTTTATGATTTGATTTGCTTAGAACGATTTGACACATTTAAGTTTTGCATATATCTATGTTCACTGGAATTTCTCGTATAATTTTAATATAAGTCGAGCAGCTGAATAATCTACAGCCCGCTGGACATTTCCGCTAAGCTGCGCATGCAAAATTAGACTTGCCAGATTGAAAGCAAATTAAAATTTAATCGATTTATGCTTTTTGTGCTGAAAATTCGTTGGAAGTCAACATGTGACTGGAAGAATATATTTTCTCTTTTTAACATGCTGCTGCCAAATCTTCAATTCTAAAACTACCTAAATTCTCACAAATGCATTAAAGAAGCGCTCAATTTTTAATTAAAAGTACAAGACAGGAAAAAAAATTTAATTAAGAAATACAATTACATATTTGAATGTCTTTTTTTTTCTTTTTTAAATTTTTTAGCGAAAACACTTTACATTTATAGGCAAATTGAAAATTTATCTACAGCATAACAAGCAATTAATATAAAAAACATTTGATTAATTAATAATTTTTTTGTTTTATGTGTGTTTTTGTAAATTATATTTATCAAGCTATACGCAATAAAGTGACTACACTTAAATACTAGCTGCAAAGATACGTTTCTACTTATAACAAATAAACTTAATTATTATTTAGTGAAATTTTACTAAAATTAAAATCACTCTTTATGTACAAGTATCTAAATGTGTGCTTGGGTGTGTGTGTGTTTGTTAGTGGAGCNGTGCTTGGGTGTATGTGTGTTTGTTTGTGGAGCTGTATGCAAATGCCTGATTCCATAATAATAAATTAATAAAGGGGTGAAGAGTATTATAATGGCAAATTTCGTGATCCGCAATGTTTTCTGTATTCTTGACAATTCTGCAAGCATGACTCATACTATAGCAACAGCAAAATTATTGATCAGAAAAGCATAGACGCATGTTATGAAAAAAATACAAATATATAAATATTTATATAAAAAATAAATATATATATATTAACAATTAAATAATAAACTAAAACATTTTTTTTTGCATTACTTATTCCATCTTTTTGAATTGGGGACTGGATTGCTTAGGAAGAAGCAACCATTAATTGGTAAGCGCCAACGACCAAATTAATGTAAAAAAAATTATAAAATTACAAGATGTAACCATAAAAAAGATATTAAAAAAAATAAATGAAAGTTCAGAGTAAAAGTCGGCTTACACCGACAGTGGGATACACGTCACTTCCAAAATGTTTAGTATAATTCTTCTGTCCGAATTTGTTCAAAACCACACTTTTTAGACCACATAGGCCATCATGCATATTTTTGGTGCATACATTGATCATAATTGTGAACTTGATTAATTTTTCGGGACTATTTTGCATAAAACCCTCTTTTGATACCAAACAGGTATACTGGAAGTACTTCTGTTTTTCATCCAATCTTATTTATTTTAGGTACACACATTTCCCGTATTATGTTCATGTCAATACAACAATTTTCTGNCAGACCACATAGGCCATCATGCCTATTTTTGGTGCACACAATGATCATAATTGTGAATTTGATTAATTTTTTTTTTTTGATACCAATCCAATCTTGTTTATTTTAGATACACACATTTCTCTTATTATGTTCATGTCAATACAACAATTTTCTGAAATGTAAATGATAACTGTGGGAAATTCCGCATTAAAGCCTTTATTGGGACCAAATAAGTATAGTCAAGATACCTCTGATTTTCATTCAATCGTGTTTATTCTTTGAACACACATAGATGCCATGGTTATCCACCTTATTATGAAATTTCTCCAACGGTTGAAGCATTCCTAAGGCCCCAGTTTTGGGTAAGTAGGTGTACTTGAAGTATGTTCCCGTACGTTTTGGAAATGTATACCTTTCTTTGCCAATTTCATGAATTTGAAACATTAATTAAGCATTGGATATTTAAACTGGCATGATATGACAATGAAAGGTATTAGATATTAATGNTCATTGGATATTTAAACTGGCACGATATGACAATGAAAGGTATTAGATATTAATGGTCAATGAAGTGCACTTTTGTTACTGGTGCAGCAAAAACGAGAAATGTCTTCCAAAAGGAACTGAAAAATATCCATAACAATATTCCCGTCTGATCTTAAACCAGCATGTGAAATGAATCAGTTCCAGAGACTGTCGAATATTCAAAATTTTTTTTAACAGCTTGTCGCAGACAGGTGTCTCTGATATTTAAACAAGAGCATGCTAATAGAACGAATACGCAGTTCCCTTAGGATGTTTCGGCTGCTGAGACCACGATCGGTGGTTATGTTTGCATGAACCCATCAACAACCATCAATTGTAGAGATATTATTCCTTGATGGAAAATTCTGCTCTGCGGATGCTTCAATATGCCCGATTTACGCGTGAAGCACGGATCTTAACGCGTGTATAAAATTATCCGGAGCCACCAAAAAATAAAGATGAGCGCCTTTCTCACTGTGATGCGATATGAAAATTTTGGTCATACCTTACAGCTACACAGCGTACTAAGAAGATAAAAAGAACTGGGAATCTTTTCACTTTCTTGCTCTATACTTCTGTATGGACTTTTCTTTGCTTTGGTTATTTATTTAACTTCCGATTTCAACGAAATTAGCATAAATGTATGCAAGCAGGTATGCGTCAGAGACATATTATTATGAAATTTCAGATTAATCGGTCAAAAATGTTGGGTAGCACACATGGAACGGTTACTCCCATTTTCATTGGATGCTACTGAAATTTAGTGTGAAAGTATGTGTGGGTCGTTGTCATAACACTATAAATTTGGAGCAAAATCGAGCAATCACTTCGAGTACCTCCCATAGAATCATTACTTCCGATTTCCCATAACTTAGCGTAATATCCATCCGTTTTACCGAATGCCAGGGAAATTTTGTATAGAATAATTTTTTCCGATAACTTGGAACGTTTACACCTATTTTCACGGATACTAGGATAAAAGCAAAGTTTTTCATGGAATGCTAATGAAATTTGCATGACATTATCATTCTTCTATCTGAGTTAAATTGGATACATCTCACAAGCGTGTTACCTGAGACTTTTAATTTAATCACTGAACTCATCACAGATTTCTGGATTTCGGTATTGCTGAAAAAATTTGATGATTCTATAAAATGATTTTATTTATATTTATTTATTAACGACTAAATAAAGTCGTTTAAGATTAATGTAATATTAACATTTGCACTTAACAGATAAGAAAATAGAGGGAGACATCATCGACATTCATCAGTTGGCATTGAATAATTAATAGTATGAAAGTGTTTATAGAAAATACTGCAGAGGATCCATCACACACATCTCGACATGCGGATAGGAAGATACGATCTAGTGCTTCAATTATTGTAATTCTCCCAAGTGGGCTGTCCACTTCTCCATTTAAAAGTTTCAAAACAAACATTGCAATGTTAAGGATTATGTAGTCGGTTTTGAAAGGTAATTCCGTCTATGTTCTTATTTTATGCAATCGTTTCCTTTGTCTTTTTTCACATAAAGTTAAAATATAAAATATGCCTTTCTGAGTTGATTAAAAATTGAACGTGACAACACTTTTGAACGAGGTCAATAGCTTGCGGAAAATTTTGAAGCGTAATTAAAACTATTAAAGTTAATTCATATTAATCAATTTCACAAACTTAATATTCAAGTGCTTTTTGTTTGCCATATGCCGCGACCAGGGCTTCCACGGGAGCTTCCTAAATTATTTAAACGATTAAGTCTGCCAATTAATTTGTGAAACATAATAACAAATGCTATGCAAATACAGCGGCAACAAAACCAAGTCTTTGTAAATTGTCATAACCAATCCATTTCAATTCTTTACCGTTCTGGGAATTACTTAGCTACCCACGCGCTGTGACAAATTAATGGCAATACACAAACTTATAAAAATTAAAGCGAAATAATCAAAAAGGATTTAAGTAAAAGAAAAACAAAGTCTGCTTTTTTAAATGATTTTATTTTAATAAAAAAATATTACAAAAATATAATTAACATTTAGTGAAAATAGTAGTTTCATTTGGAATAAAACAAAAAGTTTCATTTTCATTTAAACATAAGGCACTTAATAAAATTTAATTAAATATTAATACAATTGCTTTAATAAAGATGCATGCAACTAGCAAATAAATAAACTTTATATTTAAATAATATTTGTGGAATTACTTTTTGTTATAGTTAATGCATAAATAAACAATAAATTTATCAAAAGAAAACAAACAAAAATTAAATATTTTACGGCGAATTTCGAATTTAAGGGCGCGAATGTAACGTCCCCGAATGATAAAAGCGTATGTGAGAGGCGTGCTGCTTGACAGGTAAATCCTCATATAGAACGCCGTTTCAAGACTTTTAAATATGCGATAAACCATGACAAGCATATGTGTATGTAAGTTCTTTGAAATGCTGCCACATTTAAGCACGAGCTTATTCCGAACCTAGAACGACGCCGAATAAACAGCAGCACACTTAAACAATTGCTCAGCAGTTTTGTAAAAAATTTAAATAATACTTGATTTGTTTTTAATAAATTTAAAATATTTTAAATAGCAGTATGTTGCAAAATTAAAGTCAGAACAATGTTCTTATTACAAAATTATATATTTTTCGAATTTTTCATAATAATATCGTGTTCGCTGAAAGCTAATATCAAATAAAAGCTGTCTTTCTGAACTTTAAAGAGCCCTCTCCATTAGCCAGCTATATATGAAGTGTTTAAGAACAAAATAGAGAGCATTCATGGAACCTGTGAGAATTGAGGTCTTAAGATTACACTTTTTACGTACTCATCCCAAAATTAAGACATAAAGCATGGAATATCAATATACAGCTTGAATAACTGGTTCTAAAACTAAAGAGTTAATGCTGTCCCACTATAGTATATCTTCCAAGTTCTGATTATTAGGAAAAAATAAAAATATTTATTTTTAAATTTTGGAAACTAAATTTAAGGTCATAAAAGTACTTCCATCTGCTTTTTCTTAATTTTCTGACGTCGCCATTTTCATAACGAGCACTCACGCTTTACTCAGAGCATCAGCTATACACATCTTTGCGTTTAATTTGTGGGAAAAATGCTATATTCTCATACCTAATCAAGCCAAGCGAACTGTTTACGAATGCAATACTGGAAGCAGCCCTAGCGATTTATCAGTTGTCAATTATGCTTCAAAGCAACGAAAAAATGTTTGGATATCAATGGATTGGAGAGCCTTAAAAAATTATATTGTTGTAGTTGGCCTAGTAAAGTATAACACGGAGATGTTATCTTTAGCATGTTGTGTTTGCTTGAAAAGAATACAATATTGTGTATCGTGCTGAGATAAAGAACGAGTGTGCGACACACTGCTCATGGATGTATTGAAAGAAAACTGCCAGCAAAAATCAACAGCGTTACGCAGCCGGTATATGAAGCAAAAACAAATTCCATTTACTGACGGATGACTCTTCACCGTACAAAAATCTTTCAATACACAAAAGAACGTTTGTATGCTCCATCTTCCAGAAAAGCATCCCAAATCAAGGCAAGGACGCAACCATCTCGTGTCTGCAATGGTATGGTATACGCACTATAGCCGATAAGCAGGTCAATTTTACGAGAATGTACTGTAAACGGCAAATATCCTCTTTGTTCGAACTAATGAATGAAAGAAATATAAAAATATATTTAAAGTTAACTGTTATTTGTTTGAAAGGCTGTTAAGCAGCGATACACTAACTCGTAGTCCATGAAATTGATTTTTCCTACATTTTCAGCATATAAACGCAGTCGCGAAATGCAAACCATGTTATTATATATTATATAAAACATAACGTTTTTTTTTAAATTAAATTTCCCACTTTGCATTTTTCTGGTTCGTATTCTTCTGCTTAAGTATCAAAAGCACGGTCTTCTTGAATAAAATATCGGAAATATAAAAATTCCATAGAAAGTAGAATGAACGAAAGTTATCAGCTATTCATTCCTTTGGTATTAAAATGATAGCTATTTTAAAAGAAAGAGAATTGCCATCAGCAATCGGACCAAAAGGTAAAAATACAAAAAATAAAAAACATTGACATTAAATATAATCGAGACCAGCTAACATCAGTATTGATAATATATTGCACTGAAAAGTATTTAAATAAGCAAAAATTATGCGAGCGCATTTGTCTTTAAACCCGTCTTAGCCAGCCCTATCTTAAAAACAAGCATTAGGCGCGCCCGCACATAAGACAATTGTAATGTGTATTTGTTTAGAATAAATTTTAGATTGAAGGAGGTTGGGTCATGGCTAGTTTTGAGAGTGATACACTAGATTTAACTGCAGTGAAGCTTGGGTTCTTAGCAAAGGCAAACAATTTTAAACTTCATTACAAANGGGTTCTTAGCAAAGGCAAACAATTTTAAACTTC
>JXOS01081420.1:0-11151 GCA_001015075.1 Cirrula hians
CGTCCGTAAGCAAAAACAAGAAAGAAGGACTAGACTTACGGAATTCGGTTCATACATTCTAGAAAAAATGTTAGAACGAAGTTTGAATTTGGTTAAGATCCGAATAATATTTCGGGTATGTCCAGTTCACTTTTTTACTCGAAATTTAGGCCTTAACTTTACTCGAGTTATACGAGTAGATATTTTACAATGCGATTCCGTTCTAAGGTGGATATTCATACCATTTGTGTGTTCCAAAAATAGTCGTGATTGAATAAATATCAGAGATACCTGCGGTACTCATTATTGTCGCAATAGAGGTTTAAGTTTAGAATTACACACAGTTATCATGCAAATTTAAAAAAATTTTGCAATTGAGTAAACATAAATATATTCACTAAGAAATTCAGAGACACCCCTAGTACACCTATATGGTCCCAATACAGGTTTATGCCAGATTATCTACAGTTTTCATATAAAACAGAATTTTAAGTGTATATATATAGTGAGTGTAGCAGAAGTGCCTCTAGTACACCTTTCTGGTCCCAAACGAGGGTTTTAAGCAAATTTCTCTATTAAAACTAATCAGGTTCAACAAAATTTTAGTATTGAGTGTATTGAGTAGATGAAATTCAGAGATACCTCCAATACACCTATTTGGTCCCAAGCCGTAAGTGACTGGAACTTTCTTACTCCTCAAAAAAAAAATCGATGCAAATGTTTCAATACCCATCAAACTGGGGGTATTAGAAGCGTATGCAAAGCATAAAATACAAAAAACTCCATTCAACGTTGTCCATTGGTCCGTCTGTGATCACATTAATTTATTTGGGGAATTTTATAAAAGAAAAAAGATCATAATTGGATAAAACCATAGTGAACCGGTTTTACCCAATTGATTACCTCAAATAGGACGTTTAATTCCCTTTACATGGAAATGAGCATAAAAGCATGTGCATCGTTCCTGCTCCTGTATATTGGTATGAAATTATTTTTGGATTATAGCTGTAATGTTCTGCAATGAGATGAGAAATGACCGAAAACTTTGGGTACGTCACTAGTGATTTCATGGAAATTAGCATGAAACCTAGTAGTAGTAGGAATAATTTTTTGTATAATCTATAATTTGCACCAAATCGGTCAATAACTTCAGTTTCCTCTCAAAGGTGGCTTACTTTATATTTCACGGAAACGAACATAAAAAATTGATTCATCGCATGCTACTGAATTTTGGATGATTTCTATAACATCTTACCATTTCCTTTAAATCGGTCCAGACCTACGAAGATCTTGCATAAAAATATGCGTTAGAGTTCTAAGAAATAAACGTTGCTTACATATCAAATTGACTGAAATCGTCTGATTATTTCGGGCTTCTCCCATTGAACTTTCATCGCCATTTTTATTTAAATGTGAACAATTCCCTGTTCTTTCAATGGAAGCAACTGAAATTGGATATTTCTACTAAATTTAATGTTGGGAATCTTGTTTGTATGATATATATTGGTTCGCACTTGATTCCTCTAAAAATAATTTTAGTCGCTGCACAATTTCTAACAGACGCTGTTAACCACTCTTCCTAGAAATCTCCAAATATTTGTCTAATGCTCCAAGTTTTATTGCTAGAATGTTATTATTTGTTTGTAAAAATACGAAGATTCATTTCGTTAATATATACAATTGATGCAATATTTGGTGTACCTCCAGTGAATCCAAACTTTGAATAAATAATGAATTTTTAGTTTTACAAGTTAATGCCCATAAATTATATTTACAATATGAAAAAGGGATGCAACATTTCCGGGAACGGTCCTGTGTCGTAAAAACAATTAGTTCCAATTATGATTTTTAATCCTTATGTTATGTCAGATACTCATATCTTCTACTTTTTATTTACGGTTTTAATTCATACAAATATCAAAATGGCATATAATAATAATCTGTTATTATATAATGGATTTTTTGTAGTCAGTGAAAGGAATATACAATTTATTTTGGTTAAAATTGTGAAGATATATGAATCCAAATCAATGAATAAAATTTTCTTAAATAATTATAATACAATAAAAAATCTTAATGAATAAAAATAAAAAAGTCTTACACCCTCTGAAAACGTTGGAAGAACATTATGGAAAAAAAATTAATTATATTGCGAAATACGATATAGAGATTCGTAAAGCACCAAAATAATCATGTATTCTAAAGAAAAAATTAAATTTTTAGTTAAACTAAACAGATACTTTAAATTGTGCGTCAACCATTGCGATTAAACGACTCCAAGGACCTCGTATTCCACCACTACATACATTTTTACCTTTGTAGTTGCATATTATATTATTGGACTTCACAAAATATTTATACACGTCCCAATATATTGGCGAATTGTATATTAGTTTTGGTCATACATTTGTAACTCCCTAACCGAGCGATCGGAGACCTATCAATATTTATACCGATATGATCAACGTCACGTCAAGAATTGATCTAGCCATGTCCTTGCTTAAAACATTGAACGACGGACTTTAGCGGAATTTCCGAAATATTCCACACATAATCAATGGAAGAATACTCAATGATTTAATGTCATTACAATCCGATCAATATTTTGGATAGCATCAGTATCTCTCTTTTCACAAATTGGGGCTGGGCTATTGCAACAGTAAGAATTTTTATTATACACCTCGCCACTTAAATTGCCTAAGTGTATATTGTTTTTGGACATAAGTTTGTAACACCTAAAACGACAGCTAAAAAAATATGTATTAGGATATGATNCGATCGGACAGCTAAAAAAATATGTATTAGGATATGATGAATATCACCACAGAATTCGATATAGCGATGCCGCCTGTCATCGCGTCTCTTTGGCGATCATCAAATTCTAGAGACAACGCGTTATGCTAGAACTACCAAATGTAGCACACATCGAACTTGGACCAATATTTCGAGTAGCTCAAGTACACCTCTTTATTCCAAATTCAGGCCGTAGGGCTTCTTCAGAGTTGATATGTCGTAATTAGATTAATTATCATAGCATCTAATCGTGTTCCAAAAAAGCGCATGATTGCATGAAAATTTAAAGTATCTTCGTGTACGTGTTTTAGTAAAATGAGCCAGAATCATCAAGTAAATTCTACAAAGTTCCATTTTTGAATGATTATAAATACAAGTAAAGTGTGATACCCAAATGGGCAAGTTTGGATGAAAATCGCAGGTACCTCCAGGACACCTTTGTCGTGCGAAAAGAAGGGTTTAAGAAAATTTTGCTCGAAATATTAATGGAATTCAACGAAATTTTATTATTGAGTGATAATAATGATTATTATTAAAGGGACATGTCTGGACGAAAATCAGAGATATATCCAACTTCATTATTGTGACTTCTCTGGACTTAACAATTTGGGAGCGACGTCTATCTCAATTTCGGCTTTAGCCGACTATAATTTTCTTCCTTGTTTTTTAATAAAATTTTATAAATAATTGGTAAGGCAGAGTAAATAAAAATGTTTTCAAAATGAGAAGGATTGAATTAAATTCAGAAGTAGCTCATTAAAATTATGTTGTCCCAAACGATAGTCTTAAATAAAATTAGCAACAATCATGGGTTATACAGAATTTTGTCTTTAAAGGTCCATTTTTAAATGTACGCTAGGTCCATTACTCAAAAACAACAAATGAACATAGATATGATCGATGTATGTGCCAGAAATGTCCATGTTTGGATAAAAATCAAAAGTACTACACCAAAAGCATTATAATCCATGTTTATAAAAAAAAAAAATTGGTATTATTGCATGGAAACTGACTTTCATCCCATCCACCTCTTAAATCAAGAATAGTGCATTTAATAAAAAAGAAAAAAACATTATTTTGGATTTTTAAATTATCAATTATTTTTTGAGTTTTTTCTGTTTTTTCCGAATTTGCGACATTTATCTCTCTTGTGGCCAACGCGAATTCTTTTTCTTAACTGTTTTACGTGAATTCGGTAGTCATATCTGATTTTGATAACCTAAAGGTGCACATAAATATGTGAAAAGTAGTAAAGTAACTTCATATAATATAACCGTCTTCATAATTAAAGAGAATCATCTGAACTCAACATAAAGTGAATGTAAGAACATAATTCAGAAAGATGAGTAAAAAGTATATTCTAAGTATTAAATAATATACCGGGTTGACAAATTTTAATGGAGGTTACTTAAAAAATATTGTCTAACCTGATTTCGACTGTAACTTCGTTACTTGTTTTTATTTTGAAATTAATAATTTGTTGAATTTGAAAAAGAAAATTGATGGGGATTTCAAGACATCTAAACAAACAAAGTCATCACTCAGATTCCTTTTATTTATCAGAAGTAAATGTTTCAATCCGCTTTGAACTTCACCATATTTTTGAGTGCGGCGTAAAACTTAGAAGCAATCGATTTCTAGTCTTGCATTGTGGATGCTTTGTGCCCAACTATTCGAGTTGAGCGTTTAAAATACTATAAAGCTGAATATCTGGATGAACTAGAAGATATGTATTTGAACTGTCTCGTAACGCCAAGACGGAAGAAATTTTAGGCTTTGATCAAGAGTAGTAGGATGGCGGAAAGTAGTTTTGAGGAAAACAGTATGATTTCTACAAAAGATTCGGGGAGAGCACAATTTTCCATTCCATTGACGTTCTGTTCGAATCTGTGGTGCTGCCCAATTATTCACCGTCTATAGAATTCAACCAATGGAATTTTATTTCGACTCTTTGTTATGGTTATTTTTATTACAACATCGGCGCTGTAGATTCAAGGTAGGTAGTAGGAGTGTAATTGAATTAGAAATTTGGGGAACCTCAATATAATTATGCACGTCACAAATGAAATTGGCATAGTGATTATTAGTTTTGACTACTACACTACACACTACAGGAACTGTAATGAGTATCAGATCGGATCGTACGTCCGTCCGTTGACAAAAACCAGAAAGAAAGACTTGAGTTAGATTAACGAATTTTGACACACAGATTGGTACAAAGTTGGAGCAAAATTTCAATTTTTTTTACTCAAGGCTTATGAGCTATAAAAGTCTGCAATTAATTTTCTAACCCAACAGTTTTTGTTCTGTAGATTGGACAATGGTGTTTTTTTAATTCTAGGAATATCTATGATGTTTACTTATTACTTAGCTGTAGCTGTATAAATTCAATTGAATTAAAAAAAAAAAAGTGAGTCAGGATCTTCAAAGAAATTTGAGGCTACGGCTAAAATTTACCAATTTAAATAAGAGCAATCAATTTCATTTACTTTAATTTTTCATGTTGTGGTGTTCGAGTTTGTAGTGAAGGTGCTTGGTACTCTCTTAAAAATACACCCAATAACGAAATTATATATTTTTTCACAATACCCAAATATACAAGACGGTTACACAAACATCGATCAATAGGTCTTTTACACTCTGCGTCAGAAAACGTTTCAAAATACATACTGATATGATCAGGATCTCCACAGGAACTTATCTAGCTGTCGCCGTAAACTAAAACTAGGAAGAAGAACTTTTCTAAACATTTTGGAAGCAACGTGCATCTCACTGAAGATCAAGGCGACTTTATCTTTCTTACTTGTTTGCATATGTCTCTAACAAAGATAATGCTAAAAACGATTATTTTTTTGCGTTCCATATTTTGCGCTAACCCATAATATCGCATGTCAGTTGACCGAAGGGTAAAAAATTAATCGACTTATTTGTCTCCGCAATTGTAGAGGATGGTATAAGAGAAATATTTTACTAAACCCAAACAAATATATGTCATCCTCATGTACCCCAACGTATGAATTTCGTAAGTGGATAACGTCATAATGCCGTACAGGAAATGCAGAACACCTTGAATGCAATTGCACAGGACTCACGTTATGTTATATGTTTCAAATAAACAACAATGCAATGCAAGTAATATGGACAAAATAAAGTCTTCATCAACTAACTAATAAGGAAGTGCGTATTAATTTCAATGTCAATAATGAAAATACCTTTGCCACAATGTAAGCCCATGAAAACTTATTTAGCAACAAACTACACAAAATAAAGATGGTATTAAAATTCTTCCCATAATCCAGAAATAACTACATATAATAGTTATGAATGAAATTATTGCTCTCGAATAAATTATGAATTATTAAGATTTCAAGAATAGAGATCTTTGATATCTAAAGCAAACCTGAGCGGCTAGTTCTGATACATCCTTTTTTACAACTACACTCAGAACTTCTTCTTCTTTCATCCCAAAAAATTTTAATGCTTTTTTTAACCGATAGCGATTTGAAGAGAAGATATAGTCATTGCAAAGCTAATTCTGTTTTCATTTCCCAAGACATTGACGAATTGTTAAAAAGTTAATGTTGAGGTAACTGCTTTATTACGATTGAAATAATAAATAATTTAATATCAATAATTGTTAGGATTAAACAACATCGAAAATTATAAATTATTGAATGAATGAAAAGACATGTTTTGGTAGCAAATAAGAAATGACATCATCAGAAAGCGTTCCCGAACATCTAGGATCAAAATTGGCGACGAAACCATTTCATTATAAGAGTTAAACTGCAATGTACCACTATTTTGGGAGATCATGTCTACAATAAAAAAGACGTTATCACCTTCATGCAATAGTTATAATCCAAGCTCTATATAGTGATATTAAGGATATCTCAGAAGAATGAAGTTCATTGTTTTTGTTATAAAAAAACATAAACATCAACAATGGCAATGAAATCTTCTTGGTTTTAACGTGGTTGTTCTTTTTTGCAAAGAAACACTCATTAATTTAATTTAAAGGATACTGACGAATTGCTTGTTGAATTAATAGAGTAGGCTTTCATTCATATACGTAGGCTTATATGTCTTTTTCTTATTATGTAGGCTTTCAATTTTATGCTTGAAAGTAATTTCTCCGTATTTTCAACTAACCCTGACAACCTGCCTCCATTTTTGCAGACATGCATGTTACACTAATTTTAAAAAAGGAAATCATTTCTTATACTCCCATTAGAAATTTATATACTGGCTTAACACAGCGCAGTTTAATTTTAATCTTCTACAATGTGCTTGTTGTAATATTTGCATTCCTCTTAGAAGCAGAAGTTATCCACATGCCATCTTAGCGAATTTAAGATGTGTAATGCGGAAAAGACATTATGAGACTGAATTCATTTCGAAATAGAAACATTACGCTCTAATCCATTTATTTATATGTTCAAATTATCCTTTCACAAAAACGAAAATAACTACAACAACACCATTACTAGTGTTACTGCTCCACATGATACGCTAATATTCAGCTGCGTGTGGCTGTTTATCCCATGCCCTAAATATTGACTGTATATTGGCAGTGCATGAGATGCAAAATGAATAAACAAGCATTTATCTTTATGATATCATCGGCACAAAGGCACAAACAGAACGTACGACAGTGTGTCTATTACATAAATCCTTTAAGGAACAGTTGAACCGATATATTCGATAAGATGAAGATGAAAAATAAAGAAAATATTTTTTAAAAATTTATATTTTTAATTCGCATTATTTAATTTTGTCTCATTTACTGCTTATATTTTTAAAACGCAGTAACAATTTTATAAACTTATATTCTTTAAAAAAGCTGAAATTTCTTCTATTCTCACATTTTATTTTTGCATACTTCCGTGCCACAACTAGTTATACAGGACTACCAAATTACGGTTTGCCATCCTCCGTTATCAATGAAAAATTTATTAATTTCTGCAATAGAGTTTGAATAAAGTTTGGAAATTGAATCAAATAAAAATCCGAAATTCATGTAATTAATAATAGCTCAGCAAGCCCCCTAAATTTAAAATTCCTACGTTTCATTCATAAAATAAATTAAGTTTAATAAGTTTAGGAATTAAAGATATTGGGAAAATCCTTGAACTTATTGATATGGTTTTTAGAATTATGATTTATGTCGTCAACAAAATGAACTTACGTAAAATATCTTACGTAAAATATCCATAGAAGTCTTCGGAAGTTTTATAAACACATATTCTTGAGTACCATGATAAACTCGAGTTAAATTATAAATAACGATAGTTTGCAAGACTAGAAAGTTTTATGAGCTGCATTTACGTATGGGACCCGCCACGCTGATTCTCCATAATTTCATGGTAATGGATATGATGATGTTACTGAAATTTGCAATCCAGAGAATTCACGATCTGTACGACATCTACAGAAAAATGGTTATAGTCGAACATATAACAATAAAACTATGCTAATACTAATCGCTCGTAAAGCGTGTGCCTCAATTTCGAGCGTTTATTGGACATCGAACGTTTATTCTTATACGAATCAGTCAATTGATAGGGAGTATAATGGGGTTTTGCTAATTATGTAATACATAGCAATAATCTTGCCCATCTGTATGTCGTTTGAGAGATGTTAATCTGTTAACACAATCACTTCAACAGTCTCAACTTAGACGGTTTCTGAACTCGCTTCGAAATCTTTTACACCGAAGTATTAACATGGTTAAGAGCCGATCATTATTTCGCGAACTTTCAATACATTTATTCAAATTTGCAGCTTCAGGCTTCTGCAGCCGTAAATTTTCATATTGATATTTTTCAATAAAATTTCGTAAATACGTCGGAAGTCTCGGAAGTCCGCAATTGCTTATGTTGGTTAAGATTCAGATGTATTTCAAATATACGTATAGGATCCTAAAAAAAAAATATTAGCCAAAATCATGAAATAAATTGAAATATTCTATCGATTTTTAATAAATATGATGAATGAGGGAAATGGACATTATTAGATTAAAATCAAAACAGCCTCCAGTTCAACTAAGTCAACTGAAAAACACAATTTTAACTTTTTAAGCAAATTTCTTCAGAAACATTAATCAGATTCAATGGAATTTTGTTATTGAGTGGAAAATGATATAAAAAAAGAAAATATGTATTATAAATGGACATGAGTGGATGAAAATCTGAATTACGTCCGGTACAACTATTATGAAATGTTTTTTTTTTGCTTTTGTGACTCAATGCTTATGACAACGTGTGTCTCAATGTTGGTATAAGGGTACTGTAACTTTCCTACTTTTTCTTTATTATCTCTCCAGTTCTCTAAGATTTTTAATTTTTAGCTCGCAATTATGTTATTATATTGAATTTGCTTTATGTTGTATTAAGGATTAAATAATGTCTTGAATACAAATTCATTACATTGAATTATTTTAACAGATCCGTTCTGGAAGTTCTTAACAGCAACAACTGTCCCTTTTTATTAAAAACGGAATGTACAAATAAAATGATGCGGAAAGCTGGGACAAAATGCCAGAATTATTTATTTTGCATTAAAGTTATCCTGTGAACTCCTTCATCCAACAAGTTCGGAAGTATGTTCAATTTGTATAACCCATCCACAATCATTGATATTTTTCTATTAAAATGCATGGGAATGTCTTTTATGGGTTCTTGCAATTGTTCTGAAATTAATTATATTTAAATTGATCTTTCATGTAGCAGTTTAACCAAAACTTAATATTGTAACAAAAATATTTTTAATTTCAGTTCCACCTCTTATTAAAGCAATTAATCAACTAGTAGCTGCACCAGTGGAACGCGAAGTGACTCTAGAATGTATTGTCGAAGTATATCCAAAGCCACTCAATGGATGGTATCGTAATGAAGGTATTTAAAATTAAAAAAATTATTTTTTTTCTGATTCAAGATATGTATGCACATTCTACTGTATTCAAAAAGTAAAGACGAATTTTTTTATTTAAACTTCCTTGCTAACGATTCGAAAGCAAACTGTTTTATTTCTATGTTGGTAATACTATTACTGACAACTGTGATCAATTTTATTTGAATGTCTTCTTTAGTTATTTGTCATTGAATTTTGTTTGCAGAATGTTGCAGAGGGCCTTCGGTGAATCGAATATCTCAAAGTATTGACAATTCGAGAACTTGTCGATATAATTTACATTTCAATTGGATCAGTTCAAACAATTTTGAAGAATCCTTCAGCCTTTAGAAAAGGAAAATCCCGTTTAGTGCCAAAAACAATAAAATCCCTCGAAATAATTCGTGTGGTTTTCGCCAAAAATCCCAGTAACATCGTTCCGCAAACGTCTTATTCACCTGACTTAGTTCCATGTGACTTTTGGCTATTTCCCAAACTTGAAACACCACTCCGGGGACTACGCTTTGAATCGATGCGCCCTTTGAAGGCTAAGCCGAGAAACAACTTTTTGGCATGATTCAAGAAATGCAAGAAACATAGGCATAAGTGCATTGTATCAGAGGGAGAATACTTCGAAGGGAATGAGATTGATTTGGATGAATAAATAAAAATTCTTCATTTTATAAAAACTNGATTGATTTGGATGAATAAATAAAAATTCTTCATTTTATAAAAACTGCACCTTACTTTTTGAAAACAGTAGTATGTATATATGGTCTTGGCGTGAAATATTTAGGGTCCCAAAGTTTACTTTTTGATATACATATTTCAGCATGCCAACATATATGTCGTACCAGAAAAGAAACAAATTTCAGTTTTTAAGTTTACTGTTTTCTTTTGTATCAGGTTATTAAAGTTTCCTAAATTTTGTCACAGTAAAATATAATTCTACTGAACCAACATGTTATATAGAGTCAGCATGGATTTATCATATCTGTGATGTTGATTGGAAAAGCTGTACGGGTATCACCCGAAGTATTCATTGTGCTCAGATATATGATGTATATCTCATATCGGTGTAATTGAGAAATTTTTTAAGGGTTACCCGAATAAAACAAGAAGTTTAAATAGCACAGTCATCTAAGGTGGAGATGTCATGAAAATTCATCTTTCCCCAATAAAGACAACAAATCACATATAGAAATGGTTCAGCTTGAAATTGAAATTATAGTAATTTTTATTTATAATTGATAAGTATTCCTTTTCTTGGATTTCAGAAGTACATGTTATATTAGTCAAATCATATACATTATCAGTAAACGGATTGAAAATAATTATTTTATTTCGATTGTGGAAATTTGTTTAATAGATTTGCTAATTTTGCATAATGCCTCTCACAATCATCGTTGTTTACAACATAATCGTGCTGGAGGTACACTTTCAGTAGTGTTCCGATTACGACTAGTCCAAAAAATATTATATATATTA
>JXOS01082411.1:0-10843 GCA_001015075.1 Cirrula hians
ACCGTCCAATGTCAGCATATGATTTTATTTCCACGCCGCCTTGGCATCTCATCTCTATATATCCCACCATGGTGTGGAATATTCAAGGTTTACAAATCACCATATTTCTTACATGGCGGGTGTCTCGTTCGGTTCATATCCTAATTGAAAATCCAATAATAAAATTGCCAAAGATTATCTTTTTTGGAACAGCGTCGAATAAATTATTTTTTAAACTATGTACGGTCATTTGATTTATTTTAATTTGTTTATTGGCAAATTCGCGGAGTGACTCGCGTTCTTTTACAATAAATTTTTTGAATTCTGCGTTAATTTTGAATTCCAATGGCTTGAATTCAACGAGCTTATGGATTAGTTAAAGCAATTAAATGTGCTTTTTTGAAATTAAAAACATGCAAAAGAACTTGAAGTAACAAAGGATCTTCCAATGAGTATGTTTTTCGAATATTGTATAATGTTTGGTCTAGAGCAAAAAGCGGATAAAATTTATCTTTATCTCTTTTTGACAATATTGTTGAAATGGTTGAATTTCGATGTGAAAATGGGTGAAGGTAATCCAACGCAATAAGGTAACATGGATTAATGTATTCCTGCATGTTGAGTGTGAAAGTAACTTAGACATCGTCATAAAGAAGATTAATTCGTTTCTGCATGTGTAGTGGAATTTACGCGTATGAAGTATAACTGTGTTGAAGCGAAACATAAAGCTAGTACAAATTTCTAAGAAATAGGCAAAAATGATGATATCTGTGTATGTATAAATTGTACAGACCCATGACATCCTCAGTTTATATTAGATTGTTTTTTAATTTTTTTTTTTCAACATAAAACATTTTTGAGCACTGATTCAGCAGCTAAATACGGAAATAATACAATGACAATTAAATAAATAAGTTATTTAAACAACAGCCGCACCAACAACAATAAAGAAAAGAACAATGGCAGTTTAATCAAAAACTAAAAAAAAAAAAAAACAAGTAAGACTGCTAAGTCCATCATGTGCGTTTTTGGTACACACTTTCATCATAATTTAAATAACTCAATAACAGAATTTGGGTTAAACCCTCCTTTTGGAACATATAGGTGTTTGGAAGTTTTTCTGATGTTCATCTAATCTTGTCCATTATTGGTTATCTTATTGATCATAATTATGATAACATAATACATTGAATTTGATTTTTTTATAGCAAAATTTGCTTAAAACCCTCTTGTGGGACCACTTCTCTGAATTACATCCAATTTTGCTCAGTTTTGGTACACTTACTTAAAAAAGTTACTGCGGGTCTCAGTTCGATAATTCTAGCCCAAGGCGTGGCGATGCTGTTCATTGTGGTATACATTTTGTTATGTGTCCGATTTCTCGTTCTAGGTGTTACAAACGTATTATCAAAACTAATATACGCATAGCCAATTTTATTGGCGACGTGTATAAAAACAAACTTAATTAGGTTGTTTATGTTTTAGATAAAATTATCATTCATAAACAACGAATTAAATCGGCGGGCTTGTGTTGTGACGTCATATTTCTTATCTAAACAGCTATTCGAAGCTTGAAATAAAAAATACATGGAATTTACATATATTTTATAACGGAATCTTTTCCTTTTATGANACAATATTTTATAACGGAATCTTTTCCTTTTATGAATTACATACATCGCACAAACCCATCATACTCCCCGTCAATTGACTTATGCGTTTAATGAAATAAATTCATAATACTAATTTCATTGATGTAACTGATTCTAGAATTTGCTGTGTCTTCAAGGTTTCAAACAATACACCTATATTTTATGAATGAAGGTTTCTTGGCAACTTTCTCACAAAAATCAGTACATCTAGTATAGATTTAGATTTACAATTAAGGACTTTAGAATGAATCGTATAAAAAGCACAATACGAGTCATAATAGTCAATTCCATACAGTTTAGTCATAGAAATCAAAATGGACGTGATGGGATAAATCTAAGTGCTTCATCACGAATCTTTACAGCAAATATAAATGAAGTTACATAGCGACTTTAATAGTGATTTGGCTTAATTCAAAAATTGAATTGTGTATTATTGTAAAATATAAAAGGGATCGAATAATACAGCCATGGTGTTCGAGTTGTATCCTTATATAAAATGTATTGCAACAATCTATACGAAGCAAAAATATTTTTTTTTTTTTTTATTATGCCCAGTTATAAGGAATATGTATGAAATAAGCATTTTCATCATTGCAACTCGATATAAAGGCGAAAAGTAAGCAAGAAAAAGATCTAAGCTGGTACTTTGTTTACACGTTAAACTTACACGTTACAAATGAAATTGAAAATGTATATATTTATTATCGTCATACATTTATACAACAAAAAACAACGAACAATTGAGCGGAGATCTATGAAATGATTAGCTTCAGTACAGATATTGAACTTGAAATGTTCGTCCCTCTGTACGGAAAACCTAAAACGGAGGGCAATTTTATCAAAACCCGATGAATATTTCCGTTGTACCCACTAAAGCTATTTACTATATCTGTAAATAAAATCGATGTAAAATTGAATAGTTGCATAAATTCGAATAATCTTATTATAACATTCTCATGTGTAGACATATTGTTCAAATTTCAGTACAATGTTATGAAACAACTGGCTTTTGTTAACATTTCCGCGAAATTAAGATTGAATGTCGAATGCAAGGGATCCAAAGCTGCAGATTGATTTATTTACACCAAATGATCTNCAAGATTGAATGTCAAATGCAAGGGATCCAAAGCTGCAGATTGATTTNTAAGATTGAATGTCGAATGCAAGGGATCCAAAGCTGCAGATTGATTTATTTACACCAAATGATCTAATATTATAACAATAACTCAAAATGCGATGAAACGCCCTGATTGAAGCTATTTTCTTGTGGATCGGGAGAAAACGTTCTATGGGAGTGAGCAGAGGTTGTGAAACGATTTTGCTCAAATTATGCAGTGTTAGGGCAATAACTCAAAAAATGCTTATATACCAAATTTCATTACAATGCGATGAAAAACCTGAATTTTATGATTATTTCCTTGATATAGGGAGTCAATGTTCTATGAGAGGTATCCGAAGTTATNCCCGGAATTTTATGATTATTTCCTTGATATAGAACGTCAATGTTCTATGAGAGGTATCCGAAGTTATACAGTGAGTTTGCTCAAATTGCCTAATATGACAATGAGCCAAATAGTCCCTGCAATATTTTGAAAACTCACACCTGGCTATTAAATTAATTACCGTGGAATCTGAAATTAAAGCCCTATCGAACGTACCTGAAATTATGAACAAATTTTGCCCGTGCTGGAACCTGATCGGTTTTTTTATTTTTTTTTTTTTAACATGTTTGAAAACCGAATTTCATTGTTCTGTGAATGTGTCTGCAATAAAAATATGATATGATTATTTGTAGGCATTACACAAACGCATATTCCCCTGTCTATGACTGATGAGTATAAATTATTTGCGCACATCACGTTCCATACCTTGATCTATTGAAATATGAACAAATATATTTACCTGCATAAAAATAACCTAAAACGATTACTAACAAGAAACTGTTTATTTTTATTATTATAATTTTTTTTTTTTTGCTTTTGTTTAAATTTTATAACTCTTTTTTTATTATTTTTTCTGCCAGCAGTGTGAATTCCCAAATTAACACTTCGTTGTTACAATAATATAATGACTTATTAAATTTATAAAATTAACTTAATTCCAGTTAGTCATCAGAACTCAACCAGCAACAACGTAAACAAACGTTACCTGATTTGATGTAAAAATTATCACAATTTTTTGAAGTGCCAGTGGTCCGCGATAATGTGCGCTCGATTGCGCATGTAAACGATTCACGTGCACGCTTCGAAAATGATGTTTCGGACAACCATTCAACACACTTAAAAAAAAAATTTGTTTTTGAAATAAATAATTTTAATTTATTCATGTTCTTGAACAAGACTTTAGCCGAACAGCGAATGATGAACTCTAGAGAACCATTTATTTTGAAATTATAAGAGAGCAGACTTTAGAAAGGCATACATTACCGACAGCAATATAACCTTCACTCTGAAACGCAATTTGATAAGGCTTCTCGATAATTTTTATGGAAAACTGGTATTTTATTAACAGGAGTATGTGTATGAAGTGTTGTTTTGTTTTTCTGAAAAAAACATTAGTTTTTAATGAGAAATTAAAAAAGCATTTTATTCCAGGTAATAGCGATTCTTATAAAACTGATCGGCTTTTGAAGCAAACCAATTAGTCAACCAATATTCTGCTTTTTCAAAGAAATCGAAGTGCTGCTCAGGTGAAACCCGGTGAACATGGATGGGACGGATGGGGTACTACATCCCAGTCAAGTGCTTTGGTTGTATCTTCAACCAATTTGGCTACCAGCTTTATTATCAAGGAGCAAATTGAGCTTGCCGCAGCTTCTGCTTTTCTTGATGTTGTCGAAAGCGATTTGTATTATGGGTTTAACTAGCTTTGAGGAACTCTTGGTACACCAAATCATTTAGAACCCACTCATCTGATTTTCAATCGTGTCTTTGAAACAAAATTCCTCATGTGGCATCAACCGTAGCATGTTGATGCCCAATGGATACCTATACATCTGGTTGATGACATCATATTTGGACCAATCAGAGCAAAAGTTTTGGAACAAGATTTCAGAGATGGCACTGAAGTGTTGGAAGTTTGATGGATATTATTTTGAATTCAACGAGATAGATGTAATAGACGGTTCAAGTATTACAAAATTCGAATCAGTCAGTCAAGTCATCCAATCGTAATTTCAATATTTAAACCAATTTGTTTTCCATTTATTCGGAAATGAAGAACTTATAGGACCTAATCAAAATTTCTAAATAATAAAAAAATAATATTTGTTTTAATTCTGATAGGGACATTGCCGGCAATATTCGCTCCCCATTTCATATTTTCAACTGAATTGATGGATATTTTTTTTTTTTTTTAAAACTGAAGATTCTTGCGATGAAAAAAAAATAGTGCTTATGGTCACTCCATCAAAGTTTGGGACAAAGGGTTATATGAGTGTCCTGAAATTATACCCCAATTCCACTAAAACTCGAGAATATTATGTAAGTATCAATATATTTCAGCTAAATTTTATTAATTTCTATAAAACAATTATTCAATGTACGCGTTTAAATGAAATTCAGCGTAAAATTAAATTGGAAGTACCCGAAGGAGTTGATCAATTTTTCGCAAAAAAAAGAACTTGCTTGTAGGCTCTTTTCCGCAAAATAGTAGGTATAGGTCCTATGGGAGATATTCATAATTAGGGACCGAACTTGCCCGTTTACGAATTTTACTTCATAAATCCCAATAAAGAAATTTGTAAAGAAAACTGCTAGAAAACTACTCAAGTTATCGTGATCACAGCTGGGCGTATGAAAATATGTGAATACAATAATATATAATTAAAGTATGATTTCTATTATTCAATCTATAACTTCCACTGACACTCCTTGGTTTTCGTTCTTCCGTCGGGAACTCGCGAAACTAACTTAAACATAAATAGGGAAGCCATTGGAAGTTGAATAGCGGAGCCAAAGATTAAAGAGGCAGCCACTCGATCTACATTTTAATTCCAAATAAAAAAAACCAGAAGTCATACCAACACTTTTTATTCTTTTAGGCTAAGGCTATAGGGTATTCGCTTGCTATTCTTAGAAATTCAAAATTGAATTATTTTTTCGTGTTGCGAAAAAAAGATAAACGAATAATGTGGGTAGGCAATCGTTAAAGATTCAAAAATTGCAAGTCAGCAACACTTGTAACAGTTTATTGTGAGAGAAAAAATAATTACAAGACTTGACAGAAATTCGTCGTTTTGGAATAACCGCATATATTTTACAACAAATACCCAAAATTAACTTAGATATATTTAAAAGTTTTACAACAAATACTACAAGCAAGTAACCTAATTTTGAAATAAAAAGAATTCTACACAATACTATGCTGAATTCAGAGAACATTGAACTAAGAACTTTGCAACAATTTTATATTTTTATTTATTAATAACGAAACTGAAAGTTTTTAAACTTGAATTCTTCTGTCATTTGAACATTTGTCATTGAAATTGCCAAAGTGTATATTAGTAAGGTTATATGGAGACGTATCAAAATATATGCCGATTTGATTAGCATCGCTACCGAAGTCGAAATAGTACATCTCTTTTCTCAAATTTCGGGGTTTACGGGTACTGCAGCCTTTAGAGTTNCGATTTGCGTCCGTACGTCCGTCCATCTATACGTCTTCAAATTGTACAGAGCACGCATTGGGCTAGAATTACCAAATGCGGCACACATCATCTAGGGAAAAATGTGTGATCTAACCACCAACCTACCGATCAAACCAATATTCCGGGTACCTCCTGTACATCTCTTTTCTCAAATTTCGGGGTTTACGGGTACTGCAGCCTTTAGAGTTGATACTTTGCAATGCAATTCGTAAATTACATGAAAACTATCAAATCGTGTTCCAAAAATGGGATTGATTGGATGAACATCGGAAGTAGCTCCAGTATATTTATATATGCCGAAAAAGGGTTTTAATCAAATGTCGCTACAAAAATTAATCAAATTCAAACAAATTGTATTGATGAGTGATAATAATTATTATCAATGTGTGAACTGAAAATGGACATGATTGGACGAAAATCAGATATATTTCCAATATGCCCATGTATTTCGATTAGAGTGTTCTAAGCATATATAGCAAGAAACGTTGATCAATTTCAACGTAATTTCATGATTAAGTGGACGAAGTGTTACAAACGTTGATTAGTTTGTGACGAAAATGGGCTTATTTGGATGCAAATCTGAGGTTTCTTCTGAACACCTTTTAATTAACCGTTTCAACGTCTATGCCCAGTTTGCTTGTTTTTTATATTTTTGTTCTTGAATAATTATTTCAATTAAAATTATAACAGCATGCCATTTAAGTTTATCATATTTTTCCTAGTAAATATAATGTCGTATTTGGGGAAATCGAAAGAAAATTTGAAAATTTCTTAGTGTGAAAACATCATGAGGCAATTATCAACATGCAATGTCCTTTTCGATGGCTTTATTGTGTTTATATAAATTACGTCAGCAGATAAATCCTTGTCTCCAGTAGAAATGGTAATTGGAAAAGTTGTCTTTACTCAAATAGAAACAATTAAGAAAGTTACAGTCGGCTAAGGCCAACAGTGAGATACACTTCACTCCCAAAATATTCAGAATAATTGTTCTTTTCAAATTAGCTTAGTCATGTGCAATTTTGGAACACACATAGATCATTACTATGATAACTCTATAAAAATTTCATTATACTGAACTAATTTTTCTGCACAAATTGCAGAACCCTCTTTTCGGACCACATATGTGGTCCGAATTAGGATAACTGAAAACTAAAAAATTGTTGAATCTGATGAATGTTTCTAGCTACATTTTCATAAAACTCTCTTTTGAGACCGAATAGGTATACCTCTGAATGTCAACCAATCCTGCCCATGTGGGACGCACACTTACTATATTTATGTCCACTCAATTTATATAGAATTTAAATGATAACTTGATAATTCCGCATTAAAACCTCTATTGGCATCATATAGCTGTACTGGAGGTACCTCTGAATTTCATGAAATCTTGCTCATTTTTGGTACACCTACTGAATGTAGTTATGTTCACTCAATTCAGAAACCCACCTAATATACCCACCTAATAAAAAAATTGCTTTGCAAAATACCAACTGTTACGGCTTCAGTAGAGTTAAGGCAATAATTTTGAGTAAAGAGATGAGGTACCCGAAATATTGGTCAGATCACAACCATATTCAGACTTCGATTTAAAATTTTTCCCGAGAATGTCATTGGTTTACGGACGGTAGGACGGACGGACAGAGTTAGATCAAGTATGTTGTATGTTGATAGGTCTCGGATCAGTCGTTCTGAGTGTTACAAACGAACAGTCAAAGCTAGTAAACATTTGGCCAATTTCATAAAACCTGTTTAAACATATCTTTTAATAATATTGTCTAATTTTTACAGATTGCATTATCTTTCTCGCTTTCTTTTAGATCGGTTTATTTTTCGGTAAATATTTTGAACATACATTTTAGTTTTGATTATGACATCAAGAACTGATGTAATAGTCACACAAAAAAGGGTTAAAAATTTGTAAGACAGAATAGCAACAGGAAAATATATGGTTATCTTCTTCATCAACCTTAATAGGTAACTCAAAAAACTAACTAAATATTATATATATGTATAAACAATAATTAAATGGGAAAAATTTAGGTCTTCATGCTTTAAAAGTTATATAATCTATTTCACTTGTACGCTCATGTTAGCAAAAATGATGATAAAGAGGTATCCAAATTAATCGTCTGCTTTTATCGTTTCATGCACTTGGCTAGTTTGAACAATATGTTCCAAAAAAAAAAAAAAAATTAAAAATCCTAGTTATTAAATATTTCGACTTATCGTGGTAGTAAATCGTTGCCCAATCACATTTATCATGATTCTTTATGTACCATAAATCCATCACATTCCCAGATTTCGACTGCTGGGTATGGAACTGCGAATGACGTTTATCTGTTAACAGTTTTGTTCGTGAACACAATATCCAAGAGTAATGAATAAAGTTATATAGTAAACGAGCAGGAGTACAAATACGTTATTGCGGATGAGTATTCAAAAATTGAAGCTTTAATGTGATAATTCGGTTTAACATTTAATATACACAGCATTGTCCATCGTTAATCATTGGTTGTATCCGTCAATTCTAATTGATGAATCCAGTTTCCAACTTTTTGGCCGCTATCCATGCATAGATTCATATTTTTACTTCAGCGTAATTGGGGAAGTACCGGCCAGCCAAACTATTTTGCATTGATCGAAAGAGCTGATAATCGAAAGGAGCAATATCTGTGCTATATTGTAGGTGGGGTATNACTGATAATCGAAAGGTGCAATATCTGTGCTATATTGTAGGTGGGGTATAACTTACCATTGTAGCGCTTCTAAGTAAGTTTTAAGGATCGCAGACATATAGCTGAGCATTATCATGTTGCAATATAATTTTGGCAATATAACAATTCTGCTTACACTTAACCGAAATAAGGGCGACTGCAAAAGAATAAATCGAGTTGGTGCTAGATGGAACAATAGAATAACTAACTAGCAGCGAAATCTTTAATCAAAACTCCACAAACTTATTTATACAAAAAATACCATTGAGACTTAGTTCGTCAACGATTGGAATCGAGACAATTTTAGATACAGTTATAATTTTGGGCATATTTTAGATTGAGAATAATTTTTAAGTCCAGGCCAATTTAGAAATAGGTAAGGGTTTNGACAATTTTAGATACAGTTATAATTTTGCGCATATTTTAGATTGAGAATAATTTTTTCATCCAGGCCAATTTAGAAATAGGTAAGGGTTTTTGGGGTTCCTCCATATTAGACTTAAGGACCGAATGAAAAACGAATCAACTTTGAAATTTACGTGGATAAATTGATCTTCACAATTTAATACGTATCCCATAGTTCTGAGCAGATCTGGATCTGGGTAAACAAATTTTTTTTTAAATTAAATTTTAAATGAAATGAAATTCTAATTGACACTACCCAATAGAAGGCATTCGCTTGGTAACCTTTGAGTGACGGATGTTTGTGTTATGTGATCGATTATGCCGATTGTTCCATCAATTAGTTTATTCTTAACGATACTCTTCAGATATACCTAAGAAATTGCTTTATTTTTTGTAGGTTCAGATATTGGTGATGGGTACCTGATATATTTACCACAGCTTCTTAACATATACCTTCTTTTCACATGAAATAATATGAATATGAATTCTTGTTTATACGTATAAACCGAGTCTAGTTAGGGGCCGCAGATATCCTTTTCCGACGATGTCTTTATATCTACTTATTGTGTACAACATGAACAGTTCTGTAACAAAGCATCATTTGCTCAATTGTGACTGTGCAATTGTAATATATAAACTTCGGACTAGTCTGAATCAGATCTAATTAAAAATATTGGGTGAAGTACGGTCACCTTATTATAAGTGAGAACTTGTTTTTCCAAGTTTATTTGCAGTCTATAAAATCTAATATAAAAAAAAAAATAAATAAACAAAAAAGCTTGGTGTATGAATTCAATTGCACTTAAAGTATTGAAACCACTTCATTGAAGCAAACTAGCAACAGTATTGGGGCATTAAGGAAGCAGAGTTCTGATCTTTTTATTTTCAAAATAATAATTCAGCATTTCACTCGATCAACTTCATTTGTTGCCTCCATCAGCGTGATTGCCAGAAAATTGGTCCGTTTAGCAACTTAGACCTGAACATACTGGCAGGACACAGACTTATACAATTTTTTTTTTTGCGTTTGAAATGTACTAAGTTGCAGTTGTTAAAGGTTTAAATGTTTTCGGTGAATAACGCTNTGTTAAAGGTTTAAATGTTTTCGGTGAATAACGCTTTTAAATTAAAATATTGGAATTGCTTTGTGAATCCCATAACACAATTCTATGGGATAAAATCGCTTTGAGCACTGCCCTGTTTAACAGTTACCTGTTTCAAAGATAAACTGCACATTTACTACCCAATATCGAATAAATAATCTTATTTTGTAAAATTACTTGGTTCCGGTGATTATGTTCTTTTCTTTAGGAAGAATAAGTCTGAACTATTTAACGACAGGTCACAATAAGTCCAGGAAAACATGTCGGCATTTAAAAAAATTCCATGAATTCATTCTTATACACGTCGTCAATGAAATTGGAAAAGTGCATATTAGTTTT